>JASDQU010100808.1:143618-168018 GCA_032191745.1 Picea mariana | reverse complement strand
GGTTGGTTTAGAATGCACTAAAAATTATGAGGTTGGTGAAAGCATATATGCAACTGATTCAAGAAAAGTACTAGCATATGGAGAAATCAAGGACTTTTGTGCATGGATAAGTCCTACACCACATATTAAGACAATGTTTACTATAAGAGTGGTTGATTTACCAACAACATATGGTGTTGTTATTGGAAAGGAATGGTTTTTTCCCTTGAGAGGGTATATAATGAATGATGGAAGTTATATGATGCTTCCAAATAGAGAAGGAGGTCTTACCAAAGTACCCTACAAGAAAAGGATCCATGTTTCCTTTAAGAGGAAATAAATGGTGTCAATGGATAACTACATTGATTCTGATCTTGGAAATTATTCCATTTTGAGTAAAAACGACATAGAGTATAAAAAGTATGACAATTCTTCATTCAAAGGATTTTGGAAAATGTTTTTTATGGTGCATCTTCTAAATTTGGAGTTGGATAAGGTGTGATGTTTAAAATCCTTGAAGGAGGATTGTATCCTCATGAATTTAGATTCCAATTTGAATGTACAAACAATGAAGCAGAGTATGAGGCATTGGTACAAGGATTGACACTTGCTCACCATATGATGATCACTGATCTTGTAGTGTGGAATATTTTGAGCTAGTGGTTAATAACATTCGAAAAATATATAATATTAAGAAGGAAAAAATCAAACTATATGCAAGAAGGGTCTGGGATATTATTGAATCATTCATTTCCTTTAATATATTTTTTGTCCCTTGAGATAAAAATAAAAAAATTGTATCCTCTATTTTCAATCTAGATGATTCTCAAACCACTAATACCTATCATGTCAAAATTATTTTCACCCATCATTATCAAACAATGAAGATGATTGCCAGGTGTTTGAAAATGATGAACATGTTGTAAATTTCCTCGTAGATTTACAACCAACATCATCAAATGGTCCATTTAATGATGAAAAACAGATGGACATTAAAGATGGATAAAATCATCCAAAGGAAACTTAGAATCCAAGTTGTGCATTTCTCCCCAAAAAAATATGTTAGTCTTGAATCAGTCTTCACAAGGGATGAACAAACAAAGAAAAAGAACACAGTTGATGAGCTTTCCCTTAGGAAATTTCAAGAAACCCAAAAAATTAATATTTCTACATCTAAATCTCTAAAGTACATAACACTAGGTACGAGTTGTTTAAACATGGACCTATGATGATAAGAAGATATATGAAAAGTCTATATTTAAACATATTGTACCACTCAAATAATGTTCCAAACCTTTTAGGAAAAAATTAAGGGTGATTAATCTTAAGTTGAATCCTTTGGTCAAATTGGATCTGCAAAAGATGGAAAAGGATGGGATTATTTTTTCAATCAAGCATTCAAAATGGATCTCAAACCTAGTGGTGGTTAGGAAAAAGAATGGAGAGATCCACTTGTGTGTTGAATTCTGGGAAATTAATATTCGAGCATCCATTAAGGATAATTATCCTTTTCCAAATATGGAGATGTTATTACAACATGTGATTGGTTGTACATTAATTTCCATGTTATATGGATTCTCAGGATACACTCAGGTGATTATTGTTGAAGAAGATAGAAATACAACTGATTTTGTTACACCATGGGTAACACTCGCTTATGTTCACATGCCTTTTGGATTGAAAAATGTTGGTGCTACATTTCAGTGGGCCATGGACCATGCTTTCAGTGATTTCATTGGAAAATTCATGGAAGCTTACCAATATGATCTAAATATTCATTCAAAGTTTAGATAACATCACCTAAAACATATTAAGCAAGTTTTTCAATGATGTATAATGTATGACGTATCCCTCAATCCTAAGAGATGCTTATTTGTAGTATCAAAAGGGAGATTTCTTGGTCATATAGTAAGAAAATAAGTCATTTATATTGATCCAGAAAGAACTAGATCCATAAATGATTAGAATCGTCCTACTTCTCATAAAGGAGTGCAATATTTCTTTGTAAAGATAAATTTTGTTTGAATATTTGTCCCTGATTATGCTTCAATTGTGAAACCAATCAATACGTTATTGAAGAAAGATCAGACTTTTGAATGGACCCCTGAAAATCAAAAGGATTTCTCAAACATCAAACAAGAAATCACCAATGCCCCTATTCTTGATCTGGATTGGATCATTATATTGTTTGACATATATCTTGATCCTTTTAGAGTGGAAAAGAATTGGAGGAATCAACTTGCAGGGCCATTTTAGTGGCAAGTCCTAGTTTGGAAAATTGGGGTATGGAACCTTTTGGGGCCATTTTGAGGCATCAAATGAAATTTTATGGGGTTTAAAATTTTTTGGCATAGTTCAAACCCCTTGTTTCTATTTTAGACATTGATACCTTTCCATTGGTGCAAAAATTGTGTCAATCAGAGCTCGTATGCAAAAGTTATGCCTCCCGCAAGTTGATCTACCATGTTGAACACCATGGTACGAGAGGATGCCATGTCATCCCCCATTACTCATGCATATGGGGATATCCATGTATGTAATTTTAGAAGTATTCTAGAAGGTCCAAAAACATATCACAATTGAGGGTTGAGGAAGTCAAAAACCTATCCCTATATGGCTATCAGGCTATGTTAAATACCAGACCATTAGGAGGAGAAGGGGTTCCATTCTTTTTCATTGTATCTTGTTCCATAGCTGAGGAAAACATCTAAGTGTGGTATTATGTGATCATAATAGAGGAGGAGAGATTCTGTAGCATCAATATAGGCCACAAGTCAAAGACAATGCCACATAGAGTGCCTCTTTCTTTGTACTTGCATCATTTCCATACTAGAGAAAAGAGAGTAGAGCAACATCACCTTCTAGCTAGGTTTTCTCCCATACTGTCATATCTTGTGCTTATTTGTGGATGATGTGATTGTATTTTATTTTTCTCTATTTTATGCATTTTATATATTCCATGCATAAACAAAAAAAATAGTAACTAAATATTCTGGAAATCTAAAGGAAAAATAGCCTTAACAATAAAGATTTCAGTTATTTATCATATCTATTGTGATGAACTGTTCCAGTGGAATATCCATGATAGTTTATAGATCAATTCTATTTAGCCCTGATTTCGACAAGGATTTCATATTGTATTCATTCGCTTTAGAATAAACTATTGTTGCTATAGTTACTCAGAAAAATCAAAAGGGGGGAGAGCTTCCCATTTCTTTCATAAGAAAAAAATTACATGATTATGAATTGAAATATCCTACCATAGAAAAACAATATTTTTCTTTGGTTAAGGAAGTTTCTCATTTTAGAACTTATATTCTCTCAACACACGTTGTTGCCTATGTGCCACTTTCTCCTACCAAGATGTTTCTCAATCAACAATTTAGATAATGGAGATGGGAAAATTGGTTGGAAAAACTTCAAGAATATGATATTGAAATTAAACCCCTCAAGGTTGTGAAAGGACAATAATTATGTAAGATAATTAATGACATTCAAGTTGTGAATATTAAATCTCCTCATATAGATGATGCTACTATACAATATTTGTCCATATCATAGTCTAAATGGTATAATTACATTGTCTTTTATTTAAAATAGGGGCAATTTCCTATTGGAATGTCTTCCAAATAGTGGAGATCTCTAAAAATGAAGACCGCTCAATATGTTCTAGTCTCTAGAGTTTTGTTTCGAAGAAATCTTGTTGGCATATTATTAAGATGTTTACATCCTTCAAAGGCCTGTCAAACCTTACAAGAATTGCATGAAGGAGTTTGTGGAGGACACTTTGCACTTGTAGTGACTTCTCACAAGATTGTTATAGTTGGTTATGATTTTCCTAATATTTTCAAATATGTCTATGCAATGATCATAAAATGTCTTCTTTGTCAAAAAAATATGGAAAAATGAAAAGAGCATTTATGCTTTTAAAATATACTTCAATTGAAAGTCCATTTTCACAATTGGGTTGGATGTTATTGGCCCTATTAATCCAAAGTCTAGTAAATGGAATTCATATATCCTCACTACCACTAATTATTTCACAAAGTGGCTAGAAGTTGCGGCGTTGAAAATTGTTGATTTAGAACAAATTTTTCAATTCTTGAAGGATAATATCTTATCCAGATTTGGTGTCCCATGAAAATTCATACCAGATAATGGTTCTATCTTCATAGGATCAAAATCCACAAATTTTTGTGGAGAATATGATATATTAATGGGACAATCATCTAACTATTATCCTCAAGGTAATGGTTTGGTTGAATCAATTGACAAGACATTAATTCAAACCTTAAACATATAATTTCAATGAATCACATAAATTGGCACAAAAAGTTGACAAATGCTCTTTGGGAAAGATGAATCACCCCACAAGTAAGCACGAGACATTCACCTCACACTTTGGTATATAGAAAAGAAGCTATAATACCAATACATCTAGAACACTATGCATTAGCCATTGCCACAGGAATTAAAGATGAAGAAGGAGTCACCCCTCTCTAAGCACATTAGTATTATTTAATTCAATTGAAGGAACAAAGAAAAAAACAAATGACAACCATGTATAAAATACAACAAATGGTTAAAAATAATTTTGATCAAAGAACCTAATGTCAAAGACTTCCACAAAGATTATTTGATTTTAATTTGGAACAAAAGCAAAGGAAAAGTTGTCTCTTCACACTAAGTTTGAAGCTCTTTGGATTTGACCATATGAAATTCAGAAATTTTTTGGTTTCAATTCTTATTTTTTGAAAGATATGAAAGGAATAGTTCATAGGTTTCTTGTGAATGGGAAACATCTCAAACATTTCTTTGTTTGATCCCATGTCATCATTAATGTACATAGTATTTCTTTCGTTTCCTTCTTTGTATATCTCTACTGTATATTTCACCCTCATCATTGTAGATTTTAACCTTGTACAATATCTACTGCAAACAGATATTCAGTAAAAGAACATAAAAGATATAATGACAAATATAAACATTACACAAATATTTTTCCCCTAGAAACTCGAACCAGGAAAACCAACATATTCTATATTCATTCATCTGTTACATTGTTTACAATACAATATACATATAGGAGCCAACGACATCCAAAACCCTAACCCAGTGACCTGGATTAGTCCACAACCCTAATTCCTTAACCAGAAATAGAAAACCATCGGCAAAAACCATGTGCCGAAAAACCACCTAAATATGTGACACGTTTCTCGAGGCACGTGACATGTTTCCTGAGGCAGAATTTTTTTTCTCGGGGGCATTCGCCCCCCTACGCGCCCGACGCATACGCAAATAATATGACACATACCCAACAATCATTTCCCTTTACTTTATTTTTATTTTGATTCCATTGCCCAATGAACAAGGCTCTCTGGATTCTTAACAACCTGCAAGGGGTTGCTTTCCCACAGTTGGAGCCGAATGTTGATCAAGTTTCCTTGATCAATGTTCTAGTGGTTTGGTAGTACTTGGTGTATTTTTCTAGATATTCCATACTTAGTCATTTTTTTCAAATGCGGGTTGTGGGAAGACCTTCCCCATATCTCCACAAGTCCACAAGCTAGCAAGCCCACAAGTCTTTATACTTAGTTGATTTTTCATTTCTTCCATTCGTAGGGTCCAACATTACTCTCTCTATGCGCCCTATATACTTAGTTGATTTATTGATTTGGAAGTCATGTGGTAGAAGGAAAATCCATTTTTGAACACCCCACAACCTAGATTTCCGCATGATTCAAAATGAATCTACATTTCCACAACATCCAAAAATAACCTGCATTAGCACTTAGTAAATTTTACAAATGCGGATGTGGGAAACCTCTCGTCACTTCATCTCTTGACCTCTCGCAACCTGCATTTTTGCATTCTCCTTTTTGACCTCCACATCAGACATTATCTTCATACGTAGTCAATTTCCATGGATCCCGATGCATAAAAACTACTTTTGAGAGCATTTAAAGTTTCACTGACATGTCAACTATCTCATGTTTGGATTGATACTGTTAATAATTTGACATGTTTTTTGTAAAATATTTGTTTTAAATTCAAATCCAAATAGTAATTAACATCAATAAATTGATCGTCTTAGCATATGATATTGTTGGGCCTGAGATATGATCATTTTCATGACGTTATTATACACTTTTTGCCATATGTACATATGCGTTTTTCATCTTTCAAAGGAGATTTTTGAAGAATTTTATGATAAAATGGTATAATCGGCATAAGGTATGTGTAATTCGTGTTTTATGATTAAATCAAGTTTAATTTATCATGCTTTTATGCTTCCAAGAGTTAATTCATGTTTTTCTGCTGTTACAGGGAAAAACGCACCATGTTTCTTGATCTGACACTTGATCCAGCACTCATTCCGGTACCCGATCCGACACTCGTTCCAGCACCCAATATTGCACAAAAACGCAAGGCGAGTTGGCGGTTATGGTATTGGTGGCCAATGATGGACAAATAGGGCACATGGGTTTTTTTATCATCGCCCCCTCCAGCTACTAATCTCAAGACAACTCGATTTCAGTTGTCCAAAGAGGGAGATTATTGGCTTCCTCTGTTTTGTTAGTTATGGCCGCATTTATTGTAATTTGCCAAATTTAGAGGTGTTTTGACCCTCCTGTGGTCGACCACCTGATTTATAAGCTTATAAATACCGATAGGATGGTCATTAGATTGTTAACCAAGTAGCATAAGCATTAGAATTGCCAGAAACTCATTTTTACTCTGTTTTGACATTTCACATTGCCAGAATTGTGCTAGAACTGTGTTTTCATGTTTTCATGGTGAAGTCGACCTGTTGAAGTTCGTGGTGTGCTTGTAGAAGGTAGCAATGACTTGTTGGGGGGCCCACCGGCAGTCTGGTGATTGCATTTCTGTTGTTTATGCAATTTCTTAATTTAACTACTCTTTCTTATTTCCTATACATGTGTGTTTTTTATCTAATTGATTAATTTGTTGTAGCTTAATTGTCTTGCTTTTATTTTCCAGGTTAGAATATGATATGTGTTAGCATGTATTAGTTTTGTAGATTAGGAACAAACTTGCAAGTTTCTACACTAACCCCGTGTGCAGTTAGATGTTAGATCATACTTTCTTTTATGATTTTATAGTCTAGTTTAAAACAAATTTTTAATTAGATAGAACATAGTTTTAACTTGGGTTTCTTTGACAGGGATGTTGATGGATGGATAGATTTAATTCCTGTTCTTAGTTATAGTTTTCTTACTTCAGTTTTAGATAGATTTCATTTGCTTTGTTATTTGTTAATGTAATTGCGAATTTACTTCTTGATATCATAGTTTAATTTATGTTTTTAATTCATCATAGCTTGAATGATTAGAATAGACATAGCATAGTTTTCCTTTACACAGTTTCCTTTCATAGATTAAAATGCAATTAAGTCTCATTATGTTGTTGATGGTTTATACATGAATATGCAAGGTATTTAACATTACTTTTATCATGGCTAAGTTTTCATTGGACTGTTTACTTCACACCTTTCATTTTGCCATTGAAATTAGTATTGAGCTTATACCATTAGAACTGTCCTTTGTTGTCAAGTGTCATCGAGATATCATCCGTCACCACTGAAGGCATTCACACAACCACCAACATTACATTTGAGTGTTTCATAGATTAAAGATAGTTTCTTGCTTCCGTCGATTAGAAGAGATAGTTTCTTGTTTTCATAAGTTTAGTTGGTAGTATTTCTTGCTTTCAATAGAATAGATTTCCTTTCATGCATTGCATTGAGAATTTAAATTTCCTTTCATGCATTAAAAATAGTTTTGCATTAGGCATTTAGTCCACTTGCCTCTTAGGCTAGGTAGTTGTTCAATGAGAAGTCTTTGGTTACTTGTCTATTTGCTTTTGTAGGTTAGTTAGTTGCCTTTGCTTACTTGTCTTTTGCTTTAGTAGGTTAGTTAGGTGCCTTTGCTTGCTTGTCTATTTGCTTTAATAGGTTAGATAGGTGTTTTTTCTTACTTGATTATTTATTTGATTTCATAGGGTAGTTTCTCATTGAATGTAGGTTGGCAAGTTAAAGAAGTTTGCTTTTTTCATTTGCTTATTATGCTTAGTAGTTTGCTTATCATTAAACTAGTTTGCTTTGAATAGGGTTTTTACTTGCTTTCTTAGGAACTATCCATCATTCCTTGGCCCAAAAGTACTTAGGTTACCTAGTTTCAAGTTGCTTAGTAGGGTTTTCTCATTAGATAGGTTTTCTTGAATAGATTAGTCTTAGATAGCTGCTTTCATTAATTAGATTATACTCCTACCATCCTTTTACCTTTGGCATATATTTTGCTACAACTCTAAGTTTACTTACCCTGGGTTGACAATTTAATTGAGGGTAGTTTAGTGTCTTTTTAGTACATATAAATCACCTAACATTTTGGCGTCGTTGCCGGGGAGTTGTCTCAAGGTAAGAAGTAGTTAGGAAATAGATCATTCCTATATCTTAGCATTAGATTGGTGGCATGGGAACTTTAAGACGAGAGGTAAGAACCTGTGCATCTGCTATTGCAGCCTCCCCCAAACCCAATGGTAGTTTTTCCTTTTTTTTCTTTTTTCTTTCATGAATAGACCTAGAGACC
Source organism: Picea mariana (assembly GCA_032191745.1). Taxonomy (NCBI): domain Eukaryota; kingdom Viridiplantae; phylum Streptophyta; class Pinopsida; order Pinales; family Pinaceae; genus Picea; species Picea mariana. Next base: position 159,430 of record JASDQU010100808.1, on the reverse strand, counting down.
CACAAGGTAGATACATTAAATCAAAATCAAACCTTTCAAACAAGGTTCCTTCCGATATCTTTGGGGGAAGGAACGTTCCGCTTATAAAATCCACAGATCGATATCGAAAAATAGAAGCTAGCTTGACTCAAAGAGATAAAATAGTCTCTGAGAAGAATAACACAGGGAGCACTATAAGACAAGAAATTGAAGCATCAAACATATTGGGACAGGAGGCAAGACCACTCGAGCCTTCCGCAGAACCAAACAATACAACTTTTGCTTTTACACCACCACCAGGAAATCCTAATTTTGAAGATATCATAGACCCTGAACAGGTGAATCTTTTGTTTGGTAGCTCAACCAATGTAATTATCTCTCAAATTGACACAAAAACTTTGGCATTGATAATCTAAACCGGCTCGAGTAGAGTCCCAGACATCCAATCGGTAGGAAGACCTTTTCATCAAAGAGAAACTTTGTTCTCTTCAAAGATAAAACCACTTAGGTACTCTCTTTTTGGAAACCAAGCCAATATGGGTGATCAGGAGGACCATAACAATGTAATACACAGGGAGGAAGAAGAAACCAGAAACCAAACCGAAACTACCTTCAGATTTATTATTTTAGACACCACTCCAAATGTCAACATGAAGAATATTCCTCTCTCAGCACTGCCTACCTTTTATGGTAAAACCAGTGAAGATCCAGACACCTTCCTATTTGAATTTGACATCTTGTGCAGGAGCTACAACTATGTGCAAGATGCCCAAAAATTGAAACTCTTTCCTGCCACCCTCAAAGACTCTGCATTAAGATGGTTCATGGGGTTGGGAGAATCCATATTAGGTCTTGGGAATCCATGAAAGACATCTTTCTTAAGAAGTACCAAGACTACTGCAAGACCAAAGAGTCTCGTAATGACATCTTTAAAGTCCAACAGTTAGAAGATGAGACCCTTGAAGACTATATGGAAAGATTTGGTTATATCTCCTTGAAGTCAAAATACCATGACCTCCCAGAGGATGTAGTTAGGGCTCTTTTCCTTAAGGGAATTTCAGAAGAATATTTAGAGATGATTAACTTGATGGCATCAGGTGATATTTCTCATAAACCATTTGGTGAAATATGTGAAATGTGTAAAAACTACTCAAGGAGTAGAGCCAAAACAAGAAAGAATGTTCAGGACCCTTATAATAGAATCTTAAAACCAGTTAGTTCATGTGGTATTACAAGAACAGAGATAGGGAACCTTCTAGAAAACTTCAAGACAGACATCCTAAGCACAATAGGTTCCCAGTTGGACACCCTTAAAGTAAAAAAGAATCAGGAGGAGGAGAATGCATCAATGAGCATATATTGCCCAAGATGCAGAAGGAAGCATTCCTCAAGGGAACGCCCATTAGATAACATTTCAATTTGTGGATTCTGTACAGAAGACCATTCAACTGAGAAATGTTCATCCTTGCCCGGTTTATTAGCCATCTATAGGAGTGGAGATCCTGGGGAGTCTTCTTATGCACCTAGGAGGCCATGGTAGCCTAGGAATCAACCCACATACCGAGATCTACTATCCCAAGTTCCACCCTATTATCAACAACAACAACAGTGGAACCCACCAGGTTGGCAAAACTGGTCTACTCAGTACCAACATCCTTGGCTACAAGGATGGAGAGGAGGACACAATCTAGGAAACCCTTAAGCTCCACCTATTCCTATGTCCAACCATCCTTATCCTCAGTTCCCATTGAACACTCCACAACTTCTGCCAAGATTTGTTCCACCACCTTTACCTCCTATCCCACAACAACAACCCCTACAATATCAAAATGCAAGCTCCCTGAGACTGACACTATTACCGACACAGCCAGTGTCGAACCCCAATAATAAGCCCCCTCAACCTCTTAACAATGTTGAGATGTAGGCCTTCCCGACATATGTCATTACTCTTGTTCCATTACAGGAAATTCAACTAAGATTGGGAAAATTTCTAGATAGGCAGAGACCTTCAGTAGTCATCCAAGAAGAATAAGAATAAGAAACCACCCAACAACCCACGAATGACACTAGGTGGGAAGATGTTATTATCTCGAAGAATCAAGAACCCAAGCTTCTCCAAAATGAACCGTCANTACCACCCGACTGGAATTTGACATTTTGAATGAATTGAAAAATGTTTTTGTCAAGATTCCTCTGCTTCAAGCCATTAAAGACATTCCAATCTATAGTAAGGTAGTCAAAGAATTGTGTATTAAGAAGCCAGGTAGGAAGCAAAATGACCCCCCTACAGTACATTTGGTAGGAGGACTCTTTGAGTACATATCAGAGAAGCCAAAGCTAGCAAAGTATGTGAATCCAGGAAACCCCGTAGTGACCATAACCATTAAGGAGGTCTCCATCGGAAACAGTCTCATATACCTAGGGGCAGACATCAATGTTATGACCACTACTACCTTGGAACAATTACAGTTACAACCTCTTCTTTGACCTACCCCAACCATTTTGGAATTAGCAGATAAGACTAGGGTTATACCTGAAGGGATTTTAGACGATGTCATGGTTACTTTAGCCTCATGGGAGTACCCAGTAGATTTTCTTGTCATTCATTCAAAGGATCTTGCCCGAGGCCATCTCGTTATTTTGGGAAGACCTTGGCTAGCCACAGCCAATGCATTTATTGGCTGTAGAGAAGGCGAAATGTCCATCTCAAATGGTCTCTCTATCCAGAAGCTCACCATTTACCCCCCAGCTCAACCTATTATGGAAAATCTATGGTGGCTTGAATTTCCATACAAGAATGAAGACTGGGAAGAACTCGTATTGCCTAGTGACCATGCAAGGGAACTTCAGGAGAATACACCAGAAAATGTGCTAAACCAATTCATTTCTGTTATTACATGTGTGGATTTTCCACAGTCTTTTCCCCAATTTGTGTACATGTTTGGGGAATAATTTCAAGAACAATTAGATCCATCCATTTTTTCTTCAACATCTTTTATTTTCGAAATCGATGAGTCTGCCATGTCTTATACTATGCCCTATGAGATGAGTACAGAGAAATTTTTACATATAAACTCCGGGCTAGATATAGACCAACAAAAACAGTTAGTAGATATCCTTAAAGAACAATCAAGAGCATTTTCCTGGGAATACATTGACATGAAGGGTATACACCCTGACACATGCATCCATCATATATACACCCGGGGGGAAGTAACACCTGTTAGGCAACCCCAGAGAAGGATGAACTCAACACTCAAAGACATAGTCAAGGAGGAAATCCAAAAGTTGTTAAATGTCAGATTTATCTATCCCATCTCCGACAGTAAGTGGGTATCTCCGCTAGTAGTGGTTCCAAAGAAAGTGACCGGGAAATGGAGAATTTGTGTTGATTTCTAGGAACTCAATAAGGCCACTCTGAAAGACTACTTTCCTCTTCCTTTCATTGACCAAGTTCTAGATACCTTGTTTGGAAAGAAGTATTTCTCCTTTCTAGATGGGTACATCGGGTACAACCAGATTCTTATATCACCCGAGGACCAGGACAAGACTACCTTTACCTGTCCTTGGGGCATCTATGCCTATAGGGTCTTACCATTTGTATTGTGTAATGCCCCTGCCACTTTTCAACGAGTAGTATTAGGGATATTTTTTGATCTTATTCATGATTGTGTGGAGGTCTATATGGATGAGTTCATAGTCTATGGCAAAACTTACCAGGAAGCCTTAGACAACTTAGAAAAAGTCCTCATTAGATGTCAGGAAATGAACCTATCTCTAAGTCATGAAAAATGCAAAATGTTTTTAACCAAAGGAGTGGTTCTAGGACATCATGTTTCATCTGAAGGAATACAAGTCGATCCTGCAAAGATTGAGGTCATTATTAGACTTCCACCTCCCAAGACTCAAAAAGAGGTGAGAAACTTTCTTGGACATGTCGGATATTACTGACGGTTTATTGAAAATTTTACAAAGATTGTTGCACCTATGTTTGGATTATTGATAAAAGATGTTGATTTTGTTTGGACTGATCATTTTCAAACTGCCTTTGAAACCCTGAAAGCCAAGCTGTCTGTGGCACCAATTCTTAGAGGGCCCAATTGGACTCTCCCATTTCATATATCCACTTATGCCTCTGACACCGCAATAGGAGGGGTATTAGGGTAGAAAGAATACCAACAATCCTATGCCATTTATTTTGTAAGCAAGAACTTGTCCCCTGCCGAGTTGAACTACACAGTCACCGAGAAGGAATTCTTGGCAGTTGTTCATGTTATTAACAAATTTCGTCATTATATTACAGGTTATGAAGTATTTGTACACATCGACCATTCTGCCATTAGATTCCTCATGAATAAACCTATAACTAATGGTCGAGTGACTAGGTGGCTTTTGTTATTGCAAGAATTTAGTATTACTGTGCTTGACCGACCTGGAAAGGTTAATGTAGTAGCTGACTTTATTTTCCGCATAAAGAATGAGGATGATGATATCCCTAGATGATAGTTTCCCAGATGAGCATCTCTTTTCCCTTTCTGTCAATACCCCATGATTTGCAGATATGGAAAACTATCTGGCCACTAGGAAGTTACCGTCTCATTTGTCACCTCATGAAAAGCGGAAAATTATTACACAAAGTGCTAATTACTCTTGGGTTGGTCATGATCTTTTTCGCACAGGTCCTGATTTGATTATTCATAGATGTGTCTGAGAGGATGAGGTACCCGATATACTACGAAGTTGTCATGATGGACCATGTGGTGGCCATTTCTCTAACAAACGTACAACATATAAGGTGTTACATTCAAGTTACTATTGGCCTAGCATTTTCAAAGATGTTGCCAAGTATGTGAGAAGTTGTGATAGTTTCCAAAGGATAGGTAGACCTACGTTAGCTAGAAAAATTCCTTTACAGGCCCAAGTTATGATAGAACCCTTCGAAAAATGGGCCCTAGACTTTGTAGGACCAATTTCACCCATGTCCCGTAGGAAGAATTATATCTTGGTTTGTACAGACTATGTCACCAAATGGGTAGAGGCAAAAGCCCTATTTAGGGCCACAGAGAAATCTGTTGTTGAATTCATCTATGAAGACATCTTTACCCGCTTTGGTCTCCCTCGTGAAATCGTTACCGACCAAGGCACTTAATTCACTGCCAAGATGATGAAAGAGAAAACAGAGAAATATGGGATTAAACATTGTAAATCTTCTCCATACCACCCGCAAGCCAATGGTCAGGTAGAATCCAAAAACAAAGTTCTGGAATCCATCTTGACCAAGACTATTCAGTTACATCACCGAGATTGGGCTGATAGGCTCCCAGAGGCTTTGTGGGCATATTGAACTACCTGGAGAAATACCACTGGGCATACCCCTTATGAGCTAGTGTACGGGAAACAAGTACTTTTACCAATAGAATTCCAAGTAAGGACCTTCTGTATTGCTGCAGAATTAGGATTGAACCTGGATAAGGCTCAAAAGCAACAAGCCCTACAACTAATTGAGTTGGATGAAATCAGGCAAGATGCCATCCAACAGACGATATTAGTCCAAGACCAGAGGAGCAAGTGGCATGACAAGTTTATTAAAAAGAAACACTTCTAGCCTAGTGATTGGGCCCTATTGTTTGATTCCCGGTTCAAAACCTTCAAAGGAAAACTTACCACTCGTTGGTTGGGCCCTTATGAGGTAGACACTGTATATGACAATGGAGTTGTAAAAATTAAAACAATTGATGATGGGCAAGTCTCCTTTGTGGTAAATGGACACCGACTTAAATTTTATCATAAGCCCATTTCCAGAGAAGATTTTCTACAGGTCATGACAACTAACAAAGCATTAGCCTTAGTAGATGGGGAAGTCCCCCTTGTTCTTGAATTTTTTTCTTAAAGATTTCCTACTATATATATGTAAATAGTTTTTGTTAATAAGGCAATTCTAAGAGGTTTCTGTAAGTATTTATTTCACCAGGAGTACACAGTTTCAAGATCTTTCTTCACAACATTGTTATACTTGAATTTTGTGTCTGCTAAAGCATCAAATGAATACCGACTTACTGTAATTAGACATGTTTTTGCAAAATTATCATTTTTAAGGCATTCTAAAGCAATTGCTCATGAAACTCTTCACCACTACATAAGCAATTGATACCATACCTATCAAGCCTAGAGGTCTCTCATACATTTTTTCCAAGAAACCTGAGTAAGTGAGTCAAGTGTATTTATCAAAAAGTAACAAGGAAGTCTAATTATCAGTTATTCATGGAAACATCACAATAACTACAAAAGAAGAAAGTGAGTTGAGCCTAGAGATACCTTTCTGTTCTTTCTCGATGGTACCATCCACTACACACTAAATAGCTTGATTATATCATATCTTTAGATAGGCCACGTTCGCTTAAGTACCCCTTACATCAGGACAACCACTAATAATATAATGGAAAGTCATCCTCTAACATAAATACCATCCCAATTGGAAAGAAAAAAGAAAGAGAATTTGTTTTCAGAGCTGTCCCCCCATCTTCTTGCATAAGCAATCTTATATTAAAATCTTAAAAGATGGAGGACCAGTCTCAGAGGGTTTAAGAGGCTAACCTGTCGGGATACTGAATAGGTCTGCCGGCAGTGGGTACCGGCCTGTGGTATGACTAGGAAAACCTGCCGGAGTACTGAACATGCTTGCTGGCAGCGGGGCATTCTACCTAGCGAGGATGATAATCTGACAAAAACAAATACTAAATTTAAACTTGTCATGATGTACGACATTACTTGTAGACAAAGCTAACATGGAGTATGTGTGGTTAAGCTAAGGTTAATGAATCTCATCAACTTTCCATTGGGAAATGACTTTAAGACTATCTTGAAACTCTCTTGCCTACCTCTTCTTACCTATATATAGGATCTCTTATCCTATAGGTGGGGCCATCTCCTAACTGACCAATCTGTGAAATTTCATCTTTACACTTGACATACTGTAAATCTTCGGCTATTGGGGGATACTGACTAGTTTCCTATACTTTTGATTGTGAGGTGTCACAATACTTAGGTGTGGGGGAGGGGTTCATGAGCTGACAAATGATCATTGCCTAGAGAAAAGAGTCTTTGCAAGAATTTTTGTATTATTACCATGATACAGGTTATTACATTGATAGTCATGTTATTTTTAAATGGTTAACCCCTATGTGCTATACATTACTGAACTCATGCTTAACAGACCACTCTTTATTGGTTATTTAACAGACCACTCTTTATTGGTTATCTTCCATTAAATGCTGCATACTGTAGGTTTGAAAATACATGTTTTATGCTTGATATAACCCGTTGATTATAGGCTTTGACATTATATGTCATATGCAAGAAGAATGAGTGAGCATGGAGCAACCTGCCTCTGCTCATTAACCACTATGGTTGTCAAAAACACTTCAAAATTGTAGGCTATCCATTATAAGAGGCGAAAATGCACTTAACACAAGGGTACCGGATGAAGTACCGTATGAGGTGTCGAATGAGGTGTTGGATGAGATGTCGTTTGAAGTGTTGTTTGAAGTGCCATTGAATTGCATACCAGTAACTGTCCTAGATTCCAGGTAACCAGAATTCAATTATATTCAATTACATTGGTTTCAGGCATTGATTAAAGATGATTCATATGGTTATGATCAAATGTCCAAGTCAAAAGACTTGGACATTGATCTTAATACACACCAATCCATTGCTCCCAAGATTGCCATCGAATTTTAATTTTCCACACATGACAGCTCACGCGCACATGTGGGCAATGTACTCCACCATAAGAGCATCCAAAATCAGGTTGGGTACTCTATTATCTCATTTACCCTTGCTAATTTCTCTCCTTTGCGTTAGAAAATCACGCCCAACCTCTTCCATCTCGCTCTCTGTTCTAATCGCACTTAGACTGTGCTAAACTCGTGCCATCTCTTGGCCTGTTCACACCCTTGTTTGGTAAAATTCGCCTTCTGTTCAAATCACACTCAGACCATGCCAAATTTGTGCCATCTCTTGGACTATGCTTAACTCATGTCTATGCGTGGATCGGTTTCTCCCTTGCTTGGTGAATTCAAACTCTGTCACAATTCCCGGGAGAGACAAACCCTCCTCCTATGCAAACTTGTTTTCCATTCCAGAATTCGCACAGTGCAGGGAAGTGTTCTTGCGTGCTGGCTGGGGGGCATTTCTGTCTAGTTTGCAAGGCCATGATGACGGTCTTTCTATGCGATTTGCAATTGGTTTTGATGGTAATATAGCACATGTAGGGTCTCTCAACTTTGCAGTCACAGAAGAGTCAATTGTTGCTGCAACAAAGCTCCAAAGAATGGGAGATAGATGGTTCAAGAATCATCAATTTCCGCACTCAAGTTACAACAGGGTGTTTAAGCCTGAATTCGAGATCATTTCAGGAGTGAAAGGGTATGCTAAGGAGTGGATAAAGCTAGAATTGGTCAATCCCCTCATCGTCATCACAAGGTTAATTACATGTGAAGGTAGATACTCCACCTTCAAAGCTTGTCACTTTAGATTGCTGGCTCATTTTCTGCTTAACAAACCCTTGAAATTTCCGTTTTATTTTCTCAAAAGCTTGGAGAAGATGTCCTATCAAGTGAGGAAAAATGTGACTAACCCCCACAATAGTCTCTCCCACCACGGTTTGATCAAAATCCTTGTTCTCACCAAACTAGAGAAACAAGGGCAAAATTGGGATGCGTTTATCTACCAATTTCCAAACCCTCACTTGACAGTTAAGACTGGCAAAAATCCACTTAGCCTAAAAACTATCTCTCCATCCAAGCCTCACTCTCCAAGAACTTCAAATTCCCTTGCACAAACTCCCTCTTTACCAGAACAATACCAAAATCTTGTTGATATTCCTACTTCTTCATCGGGGAAAAATACCAAGAACAAAGACCAAAAGAAGCCTATTGTTGACCCCCCAATGCCTTCATTCTCTCTTGATCCTACACCTAAGAAGCCCCAAGAAGTAATGCAAAAAGAATTTCCCATCATTCCCACAAACAAGAGAGGAGCCAATCAATTTGGTAAAGGACCCTTTCAGAAGAGTACCCGGAACACAAGAATCAAACCTTATGCAAAACCTGCACCTGCTTCGGATCCGATCCAAGTATCCTCCGACCTTGAGAGCCCTCATAAGACCCCTCGGGAAGTCGCTGTAGATGGATTAGAGCCACTAAGGAAAACAAAATCAGAACCTACCTCACCTTTCCGATCTCCCATCACTCCTACTTCACCCATGCCTACTCTAGATCCTAAAATTGATCAATTGTCCACATATCTCAAAGGACCTAAGCCTTCCTCGGAGATCATTGATTCTGCCCCAACTATAGAGGAGCTACAAAAGGAAAACCATTAGCTTCTCCAACAATTGGAAGAGAGGAAGACAATAGATACACACCTTCATTATGATAATGCAGTCCTTCAGGCAAAGGTCAATTCCCTTCAGCGGTTGGTTGATGAAATGACCCAATCTAACCACAGCCTCAGAGCACAATTAAAGCAACACAAGAGGCACAAGGCTAAGCCTACACATCAATAAGGAGAGGCTTCTAAAGCCGACCCTCCTCAGCAAGCCTAGTTTCGAGGGGAACTTCTTTTTGTTTGCAGTGGGACCTGCAAAATCGTAAGTGTGGGGGTAATGTTGGACTCGAGATATGATCATTTTCATGACGTTATTATACACTTTTTTCCATATGTACATATGCATTTTTTATCTTTCAAAGGATCTTTTTGAAGAATTTTATGATAAAATGGTATAATTGGCATAAGGTACGTGTAATTCGTGTTTTATGATTAAATCAAGTTTAATTTATCATGTTTTTATGCTTCCAAGAGTTAATTCATGTTTTTTTGCTGTTACAGGGAAAAAAACACCATGTTTCTTGATCTGGCACTTGATCCGACACTTGATCCAGTACTCGTTCCGGTACCCGATCCGGCACTCATTCCAACACTCAGTATTGCACAAAAACGCAAGGCGAGTTGGCAGTTATGGTATTGGCGGCCAGTGATGGACAAATTGAGCACATGGGTTTTGTTTATCATCACCCCCTCCAACTACTAAGCTCAAGACAACTTGATTTCAGTTGTCCAAAGAGGGCGATTATTGGCTTCCTAAGTTTTGTTAGTTATGGCCGCATTTATTGTAATTTGTCGAATTTAGAAGTGGTTCGACCCTCTTGTGGTCGACCACTTGGGTTGTAATCTTATAAATATCGATAGGATGGTCATTAGATTGTTAACCAAGTAGCATAAGCATTAGAATTGCCAGAAACTCGTTTTTACTCTGTTTTGACATTTCACATTGCCAGAATTGTGCCAGAACTGCGTTTTCATGTTTTCATGGTGAATTCGGCCTGTTGAAGTTCATGGTGTGCTTGTAGAAGGTAGCCACGACTTGTTGTGGGGCCCACCAGCAGTCTGGTGATTGTATTTCTGTTGTTTATGCAATTTCTTAATTTAACTACTCTTTCTTATTTCCTGTACATGTGTGTTTTTTATCTAATTGATTAATTTGTTGTAGCTTAATTGTCTTGCTTTTATTTTGCAGGTTAGATGATGATATGTGTTAGCATGTATTAGTTTTGTAGATTAGGAACAAACTTGCAAGTTTCTACACTAACCCCGTGTGCAGTTAGACGTTAGATCATACTTTCTTTTATGATTTTATAGTCTAGTTTAAAACAGATTTTTAATTAGATAGAAGAGAGTTTTAACTTGGGTTTCTTTGACAGGGACGTTGATGGATGGATAGATTTAATTCTTGTTCTTAGTTATAGTTTGCTTACTTAAGTTTTAGATAGATTTCATTTGCTTCGTTATTGGTTAATGTAATTGTCAATTTACTTCTTGATATCATAGTTTAATTTATGTTTTTAATTCATCATAGCTTGAATGATTAGAATAGACATAGCATAGTTTTCCTTTACGCAATTTCCTTTCATAGATTAAAATGTAATTAAGTCTCATTATGTTGTTGATGGTTTATACATGAATATGCAGGGTATTTGACATCACTTTTATCATGGATAAGTTTTCATTGGATTGTTTACTTCACACCTTTCATTTTGCCATTGAAATTAGTATTGAGCTTATACCATTAGAACTGTCCTTTGTTGTCAAGTGTCATCGAGATATCATCCGTCACCACCAAATGCATTCACACAACCACCAGCATTACATTTGAGTGTTTCATAGATTAAAGATAGTTTCTTGCTTCCGTAGATTAGAAGAGATAGTTTCTTGTTTTCATAAGTTTAGTTGGTAGTCTTTCTTGCTTTCAATAGAATAAATTTCCTTTCATGCATTGCATTGAGCATTTAAATTTCCTTTCATGCATTAGAAATAGTTTTGCATTAGGCATTTAGTCCACTTGCCTCTTAGGCTAGGTAGTTGTTCAATGAGAAGTCTTTGCTTACTTGTGTATTTGCTTGCGTAGGTTAGTTAGTTGTCTTTGCTTACTTGTCTTTTGCTTTAGTAGGTTAGTTAGGTGCCTTTGCTTGCTTGTCTATTTGCTTTAATAGGTTAGATAGGTGTTTTTGCTTACTTGCTTATTTATTTGCTTTCATAGGGTAGTTTCTCATTGAATGTAGGTTGGCAAGTTAAAGAAGTTTGCTTTTGTCATTTACTTATTATGCTTAGTAGTTTGCTTATCATTAAACTAGTTTGCTTTGAATAGGGTTTTTACTTGCTTTCTTAGGAACTATCCATAAGTCCTTGGCCCAAAAGTACTTATGTTACCTAGTTTCAAGTTGCTTAGTAGGGTTTTCTCATTAGATAGGTTTGCTTGAATAGATTAGTCTTAGATAGCTGCATTCATTAATTAGATTATACTCCTACCAGCCTTTTACCTTTGGCATATATTTTGCTACAACTCTAAGTTTACTTACCTCGGATTGACAATTTAATTGAGGGTAGTTTAGTGTCTTTTTAGTACATATAAATCACCTAATAGATATTACAAAAAATATGTGGTGAATTTAGTAACAATTATATCCTCGATAAAAGGGATACCATGGAAAAAGAAAACTAAGGGGTTCAAGAATGTGAAACCATTTATGAAGAAATGGAGGTTGATATTATTGCTAGAGTTCCCGATTGTGAAGAACAACAATTAATTGAAATAAAAAAGATAGTTGAGGAATTGGCTTGTGATGAGTTAGTAGTTTTTGAAGAACAATATGTTACTTTACACCATGCTGCATTTAACCAATGTTCTAAAAAATTACAGATAAAAAATTTCAACCTGAAGAACAAAAACAACGTAGAGAAATGGAGCTCTAAAATAGACATAGTAGGGGTAAAACCCTATAAAGTTATAGAGTTTCATCAAGCCATAGGGGATGCTTTTAATTACTCCATTAGTGAACAAGAGAAGAAGAATTTAATACTTAAGAAGAAACTAAAGGAATTAGAATATGATTTGCTTCCTAAGCCTTTGTTTGTTGAACCAGTATATACTCTCAGGTCAATTGATATTTATGAAGATGCATTGGAATCAAGTTCAAAATTGAAAGGAGCTTCAAGTTTACTACCAACCATCAAGAAATATGTTGCAAACAACATAAACAAAATGGTTAATTCTCGATGACTAGGAATTTGCTAATAGTTAAAAAAGTTTTTCTACAAGGATTATAAATCTTAAAGAATATATTAAAAAATACTTAGAAAATGATGAACAATTCTACAAGGAAGTCATCAACACTTTTGGTGCTAGAATATCAAGTATGAGTGATGCCCAGAGGAGGGAATAAAATATTCCATCAAAATTTTGACTCAAACAAATAGATGCATGCTGGTAAAAAATAATTAAATCTTTATGAGAAATGATTGTTGAATTTGATAACATTAATTAAAAAACAAGTGATATATTTTTCAAACTTATTGACCTAACAAAGGATTTGGAGGTTCCAAATTTAATAAAGGACACCATATTGCTTACAAAGGATTTAATGCAAGAATAATTGGTCGCTATCAAAATTTCATGGGTCAATGCATTTAATGACATAACTGGATTTTTGCAAGAAGAATTTGAAAAGTGGTTAATCCACCATGTTAACAAAAATGAAGATCAAGCAGATATAATCGATCAGTTAGGTTTTGAATTAAAGGATATATAAGATGAGTTGTTTGATCTCAAGATCAACCATGAGTTAATGGTTTCACCATGGCAGTAGTATATTAAACAATGGTTAAAGAATGATTTGGTTATAATAGTTGATCCTGAGTCTTAAGAAGCAATTACAACTGTTAGGGTACCTCCAACTAAACACCATATAAATAAAATTTTAACAATCAAATAGGGAGAGAGTTTTTCCATCATAGTAAGTAGATTAACCTTCTTCTATTCCTCTCAGTTAGAAGTCATCCAACCTTTCTTTTTCACGATCCGTGAATATCAAAGGTTGATATCTAAGTGTGTCTTCTCTTCCTTCCAGGTATTTTCATATATCATATGGTCCACGAGAGCCCCATCCCAACTCATTAGGATGAATGCATTTAATTTTCAAGTTTAGAAGCATTAGGAGGTTATCCCTGTGCCAAATGGAATTTGATAAGTGGTTTCCTTCTATTCTTTGATTCTTGCTATATTCATTAAGAAGGAAATATATTTATTAAGGTTTAAACATGGAATTTAAACTAGGGTGATCATTTCCACCTCTTTCCAACTTAGCCTCATGAGAGGTTGAAATGTTAATAATGTGAAATCAATACTAGGGACAACTATGACAACTATACTAGGGACATTTCCCCTACATTCATAGCACCTTTGTGCTTACATTTTTTTTCCTTGTTACTCTTTATTTCTTCTATATTTTGGTTTATTTTTTGTTGTTGTTATCCGAAATTTATGTTGACTTTATAACAAAAATTTCTTTATTACATCGAAAATTTGTTGTTTAGGGTTACAATTACTTTGATATCGCTAACTAGTTCCTAACAATTTCTATTTGTTTGGTTGGTAAATCTAATAATAGGGTTGATTTTGATAGGTTTTAAAGAATATTGGAAACAATATCGGTACATAAGGTTTCCCTCCTTGCAACAAGTAGAATGATACTTTTTTCCCTTCTATCCTTTATGACCTTACCTTCCAAGATTTAGCATAACATTTTCATTGTACTATTGGACCAAACCACCCTTACCTCTTGTCAAACAATTGGCTTAGGTTGATGGAAAATTGGTATGGATTGTTGGTTGTCATTGATGTCAACCATTGGAGAGTGATATTGTATATTGATGTCAACCCTTGGAGAAAGTCTGGTAGCAAATTTCGATAGCACAAAGGTTTGGGTAATGGACCCAAGTTTGTTTGATGTATAATGGTATGAGTTTTAATATATTTGAAGGTAACAATATTCTAGATGGGTAGTACATGTCATGCCATTTTTGGTGGTATGTGAAACATCATATGACTCCTCACGGTTAGAGTTATGGCCATGTGAAGTTGGAGAACCCAGGTTTAGGTAATGGACCCAAGTTTGTTTGATGGATAATGGTATGAGTTTTCATATATTTGTAGGTAAGACTATTATAGATGGATAGTACATGTCATTCCATTTATGGTGGTATGTAGAACACCATATAACTCCTCACAGTTAGAGAGTTATGGCCATATGAAGTTGGAAAACCCTCATGAGTCATCTAGAAGCCCCAAAAGGTCAAAGTGGTTTAAGAGATTTTAGAAGGTAAATAATAAAGTGAAGTGATGAGTGTAATATAATTCAAAATAAATACAAAACAAATTATTTAAATAATAAATTTAATGGATAAATTACTAAGTTACAAGTGGTTAGAATTGGGTTAACCCTAAAATAAGGAAAGTGGGTTAAGATGGTTAAAAGGTAACCCCTTGAGGAAGCTACATGAAAGTATAAATAAGAGGCAAGGCTCTCTCATTTTTAACACACTTGAGCATATTGAATATATATAGGTGACTGAGGTAACCAAAGGATATCTAAGATGAATTTCAGAGGGAAGGTGAAGTAAAGAAGGCTGAAATTCAAGGGAGGATAAATTATTTTCATGATGCTTTCTAAGGTATGTTATTTACAGGTCATCTCACCATTTTCGCAATAAATATTTTTCTAGAATGATTCAGACCGTGAAATTGTGAGGCCATTGAGGAAACATATCCAAGTAGTTGTGGTACAAATTTTAGCTTGTGGGTCATTGTATATTTGGAGTCACACTCCGTGGAAAATAAGGTTTGTGGCTAGTCCTGAAACTAGTCTAAAACACGTGTTTTGGGTAAAAACGTCATAACTTCTTCATAAAAAATCCAAATTCAATAAGACAAAATGTTTTGGTTATAGTATATTTTGTAGTATTTGGTGTACAATTTTCAGATCCATAAAACAAATATTCCTTGCGGGGCACGCTCTACAAGTTCGCTCTCTAGAATAAGCCAGAATTCAACAAGGTATGCCATTTTTACTATAACTCCTTTTCTGAGAGGTTTCAAGTAGCAACACCTGAAGGAATTGCATAAAAAAAAATGAAGAACATTGTGTACTATTTTCAGATCTTTATTAATTACATGTACATAGTTATGATTATTTCAAGTTAGGGTTGTTGACTGATCCAAAACTAGTCATGTGAGACTAAAGTAAAGTTTGATGAAAATGATAATCTCTTGTTGTTAATGTTAAGGAAGGTTTGCGGGTATGTGATCATATACACCAGGTCTATGACAAAGTTACAAATCAGAATTGGATGATGAAATTGATGAGGGATTTTGGTTGAGGTACATGTTGGGTACATGGTTGAGACAAGTAGTTGATGAGTTGGCACATACATGAGGT
>JASDQU010100808.1:128116-143443 GCA_032191745.1 Picea mariana | reverse complement strand
TATAGAATAGTTAGAGTAGTTTATAATTAGTTTTAGTTTGTTTAGTAGTTTGTTTCAATTAGATTAGTGTATTAGTTTGTCTTTTAGTTAGTTTAGTTTCTTGTATTTAGTTTTAGTTTGTTTTATTAGTTTTAGTTAGTTTAGTTTGTTTTATTTGTTTTAGATAGATTAGTTAGTTTAGGTTAGTTTTCTCTTTGGTTTTCTTAGGACCTTAGGGTGGCCAACGGAGCTGTTAAACCCGTCAGGGTGGTTCATTCCAAACGGCTTGGGTTATTTAGACAACCCCGTACCGGTTCCACTCTCTCAATTGATGGACGGACAATTTCGCCCGTCAACAAATGGCACTAGAAGGAGGGCCTAAACTTAATTAATGGCATGAGGCGGTCGCAAGACTCCTCCTCCATCTAATCGCACACCTATAGTGACTAGAAGTCGTTCACAAGATAAAATTCCCCCTCAAACAACAACTACTTCAACCGAAGATCCACAAATCACAGTTGAGCCAGCAACCCCTAATCCTACAGGTGGTGACTTGCAAGAGATCGTTCGTCAATCTCTTATCAAAGCACATAGTGCCTTAGCTAGTTTAAGGCGACCAAACCGTCCGTGGGGTCAACCTTTAGAATTCTCTTATATCACAGTTAGGTGACACTAATCTCACTGTGAATCCTACAGATCCAAACACAAATCCTGTTGCAGGAGGATCTGGGATACCTCCTTCACCACCTCCCTCATCTCCTTCCTCTTTTGGGGGAGATTCCTCTTCTGACGAAGGCAATCCACCTTCTCAGCCTTCCACACCCACTACCCCAATGGAAAATCAGAACAACCCTGCTAGACCCTGGTTGGACCAGGATGCTGTAGTTGTACCTGGAGCCCAGCACCCTTTACCTAAACACCCAGAGAAATGGCTTCCTAAGTTTGATCCCGATTCAAAACAGATAGCTGAAGATCATATCAAAAAATTTGTGTTAGCCATCAGACTCCATAATGTTGAACATGAAGACGTTGTCTGTAGGTTGTTCCCTTATACTTTTGAGGGTAATGCATCCACTTGGTACTTTTCCCAACAGCCTCATACCATAGTGTCTTGGGAAAAGTTTGAGTCATGCTTTTTGGAAAAATTCGGAGATGGTAAACCTCCGGAAGTCTTAGTCATGGATCTTTTGAGATTAAAGATGAACCCGAAAGAAAAAGTTAAAGATTTTAATCAAAGATTCTTGACGCTTAAAAATCGAATCCCTGCAGATTCTATGCCTACTGAGAGTCTTGTAATAGCTTACTACACTAAATCTCTACATCAAAGTATAGCTATTTGGGTTAAACGATCTAAAAAGGCCACGTTGTTAGAAGCCTTTGAAGAGGCTACTCAGATTGAAAAAGATATACTTAGTCTAAAGGACTCTTCTAGCAATGAAACTGAGACTGTTTCTTCTTCCAAAAAGAAGATTGAAATTCTCCCTAGACCTACACAAAGCAAAACACAACCTGAAAACTCTAATTTGGAAAATTTAACTAAAGTTGTACAAAAATTGTCTAATCAAGCTATAGATTTAAAAAGGTCGACTGAAGAAGCTTCTTTGAGTAAAGGACCCTACAAACCTCCTTTCTGAAATCCTTTTCCCACCAATCGGCCTAATTCAAACCCCGAAGGCTTGAACCTGGAAAGTTTTCAATGTGCTCTTCAGACAATTCTAGAAGCCCAAGATAACTTGATGCCTCCTGAAATTCCTCAGGAGGAAGTCGAGCAGGAAACAACTCAAGAAGAAGAGTCTTCTCCAAACATCTTTGGACACTTCTCGGATAGCATCTTTCAAGCTAACTTCGAGACTGTCCACCCCTACAACACTAGGAGTAAGACAACAAACAAACCTCCTGCCGAGAACACTACAACTGCACCTCCAAAGCCATCTAAGTCACCGGAAATTAAACAGAGTAATGTCAGTCCTAAATTAGATTATGATGTTGCTGAAGATCTAAAAAAATTAAGGGCTAATATTTCCATTTATAAGTTGTTGAAGTTTCCATTTTTGTTACAGAAGATGTTGCAAAATATTTCAAAAAATGGCAAGAATGGTAATTCAAATGATACTCCACCTTCAAAGCTTGTCACTTTAGATTGCTGGCTCATTTTCTGTTCAACAAACCCTTGAAATTTCCATTTTATTTTCTCAAAATCTTGGAGAAGATGTCCTCTCAAGTGAGAAAAAATGTGACTAACCCCCACATTAGTCTCTTCCACCACTGTTTGATCAAACTCCTTGTTCTCACCAAACTAGAGAAACAAGGGCAAAATTGGGATGCCTTTATCTACCAATTTGCAAACCCTCACGTGACAGTTAAGACTGGAAAAAAGCCACTTAGCCTAAAAACTATCTCTCCATCCAAGCCTCACTCTCCAAGAACTTCAAATTCCCTTTCACAAACTCCCTATTTACCAGAACAATACCAAAAACTTGTTGATATTCCTACTTCTTCATCGGGGGAAAAGACCAAGAACAAAGACCAAAATAAGCCTATTGTTGACCCCCCAATGACTTCATTCTCTCTTGATCCTACACCTAAGAAGCCCCAATAAGTAATGCAACAATACTTTCCCATCATTCCTACAAACAAGAGAGGAGCCAATTAATTTGGTAAAGGACCCTTTCGGAAGAGTACTCGGAACACAAGAATCAAACCTTATGAAAAACCTCCACTTGCTTCGAATCCAATCCAAGTATCCTCCGACCTTGAGAGCCCTCATAAGACCCCTCGGGAAGTCTCTGCAGATGGATTAGAGCCACTAAGAAAAACAAAATCAGAACCTACCTCACCTTGCCGATCTCCCATCGCTCCTACTTCACCCATGCCTACTCTAGATCCTAAAATTCATAAATTGTCCACATATCTCAAAGGACCTAAGCCTTCCTCAGAGATCACTGATTCTACCCCAACTATAGAGGAGCTACAAAAGGAAAACCATTAGTGTTGAAATTACTAAGACAACTGAGAGGGGGGGGTGAATCAGTTGTAATTGAGCTTAAACAATCTTAAATCTATTAAAACATTATTAATCTTTCTTCAAGTGATCATCAACAATATACAACATATGGACAGTAAAAGTAAAGAGCATCAGTCACACATAAGGTATACACAGAGACATATTTTTCACGAGGAAACCCATAAAGGGAGAAAACCTCTTTTTCTTCGAAATGATAGGCAGTCTTTTCAGTTCTGTACATCATCTATAATTGAGCACCAACTCAATGTGAGGTTGCTACCTTTGTTGTACAAGCTGCAACTTGTTTGAGAGCACCAACTCTCTGGTTTCTCTAGCACCCACTAGAAGGAAGCACCGACTCCCTGAATGTTCCAGCACCAATTGGATGGAAGCACCAACTTCCAGTTACACAGGCTCCAACCTGTATAACAGAGAACACTTGTTCTCCCTTGCATGACCCTGCCACCCTGGTTTCTTTGGCTGCAACTAGATGGAAGCTACAACTTCCTGTGTTCAAGTTCTCACTTGAACCTCTGAACAGTCCTCCTGAGCACCTCCCAACCTCCCTAGAATATTAATGAATAAATAAATAGTCAACTACGCAGATAAATCAATTCTTACCAATCTTTCTTTGTTTTGTAAGTCTGGTCTTCTTCTAACTGTTCTGCAATTCTTCTCTTCCTTTTTTTGTTCAGCAGGTCTGCTCTGCATCAACTTGTACTGTCATTCTGCTCTGCTTCAACTTGTTCTGTTATTCTGCTCTGCTCCAAGTTCTCTTCATCATCTGTTACTCTTCTCTGAGTTTCATCTCCCACTGTGCATATTCTCAATCTTACATTACACCTTCCATGATTTTTCCTTTCATACAGTTTTATTCATTTTTCATACAGAACAACCACACACACACACAGTCTGTCTCATTTTCTTTTATACACGCCCCCCCAGCCGTTCCACTTCGCATTTCCTTAGGCAAAAGAAAGGAAACTTTTCGAGCAACTGAAACGCCCACTGATTGGAAATCATGAGTCTGTTTTGCTAACAGATTCGTAACTGAGGAGTTAATTGTGAGAGAGAACAGTAACCCTCTGATATTTGTTCAAATTCACCTGCACCGTTGGATTGGCTTCATGAGATCTTGCATTCATTTCGACATTTCTGTGGCCAAGATTAGCACCTCTAGCTTCTACCTCCATCTTCCATTGATGTGATCAATGGCTATGACCATGCACTTATGCATAAAGCGCTTTCACAATTTGTCATTTCATGATTTTCAACACTATGCTCCGTTAACCCCAAGTTAGTGAAATTTCGATCGCTTGCCACATGTCCTATGATTCCATGGTTCAGATCTGGTCTTGATTCAACAGCTGCGATTGAATCGTGATTTCAGCATTCTTGTTGCATTGTTTTCTTTGCCTCTCCATGTCACGATTCACGAAACTCTGATATGGAGTTAGATCAACGGTTCAAATCTGATCTTGATTCAACGACTGAGATTGAATCGTGATTTCGACATTCTTGAAGTTCAGTGTTTTTGTCACTTCAAAGTCTCGATCCATGAAACTCCATAATGGAGTCGGATCAATGGTCCAGATCACATCTTGATCTGACGGCTCAGATTAAATCGCGATTTCGCATATCGCGATATCAGGATTCCCGTTGTTAATAATCTTTGACATCTCCAACTCTCGATCCCCGAAACTCCGACATGGACTGGAATCAACGGTCCAAATTCAACCTTGATCTGACGGCTCAGATTAAATCGCGATTTCGCATATCACAATATTGGGATTCCTGTTGTTAATAATCTTTGACATCTCCAACTCTCAATCCCCGAAACTCCGACATGGACTAGAATCAACGGTCCAGATTCAACCTTGATCTGACGGCTCAGATTAAATCACAATTTCTCATATCGCGATTTCGAGAGGTTAGGAAACCCTGTTCCTTTGACTCTCCAGTCAACAAAATGACGATCTATCCCCACGTGTCCTACCCATAAATGGACGGTCCTCCTTCTTTCGGAATTTTGTACGCCCGCTTCTCCTTGTGATACTTTAAAAGGCGTGCAAGTTCTCCTTGATCTAACGATGGTCGGGTCCTGCGCTTGGATCTAACGTCTGAGATCTGTCCTTCTCTTCAGCGCTCTTCTTGTCTGCATTCAGATCTGACGGCCCTCATTCTTCAGGAATTTTGAATGAGATCCATCGATCATAAATGCTTCTCAAACTTTATGGGCCTTCGATCATTCGATCAATGTTGTGTTGCCTTCGATCATTTGATCTTCCTGAACTTATCCTCTGTTTTCCTGTCAATTACAAACTTCCTGTACTCATGCCATATTCATTGTTGTACTTGCCATCAATGACAAGCATTCACTGTTTGTTAAATATTTGCCATTCGTTGTCTGTTAAATATTTGCCAACAATTAGCTTCTCCAACAATTGGAAGAGAGGAAGACAATAGATACACACCTTCATTATGATAATGCAGTCCTTCAGGCAAAGGTCAATTCCCTTCAGCAGTTGGTTTATGAAATGACCCAATCTAACCGCATCCTCAGAGCACAATTAAAGCAACACAAGAGGCACAAGGCTAAGCCTACACATCGAGAAGGAGAGGCTTCTAAAGCCGACCCTCCTCAGCAAGCCTAGTTCCGAGGGGAACTTCTTTTTGTTTGCAGTGGGACCTGCAAAATCGTAAGTGTGGGGGTAATGTTGGACCCAAGATATGATCATTTTCATGATGTTATTATACACTTTTTTCCATATGTACATATGCATTTTTCATCTTTCAAAGGAGCTTTTTGAAGAATTTTATGATAAAATGGTATAATTGGCATAAGGTACATGTAATTCATGTTTTATGATTAAATCAAGTTTAATTTATCATGTTTTTATGCTTCCAAGAGTTAATTCATGTTTTTCTGCTGTTACAGGGAAAAACACACCATGTTTCTTGATCTGGCACTTGATCCGACACTTGATCCAGCACTCGTTCCGATACCTGATCCGACACTCGTTCCAACACCCAGTATTACACAAAAACGCAAGGCGAGTTGGCGGTTATGGTATTGGCGGCCAGTGATGGACAAATCGGACACATGGGTTTTGTTTATCATCGCCCCCTCCAGCTACTAAGCTCAAGACAACTTGATTTCAATTGTCCAAAGAGGGCGATTATTGGCTTCCTCAGTTTTGTTAGTTATGGCCACATTTATTGTAATTTGCCGAATTTAGAGGTGGTTCGACCCTCCTGTGGTCGACCACCTGGGTTGTAATCTTATAAATATCGATAGGATGGTCATTAGATTGTTAACCAAGTAGCATAAGCATTAGAATTGCCAGAAACTCATTTTTACTTTGTTTTGACATTTCACATTGCCAGAATTGTGCCAGAACTGCGTTTTCATGTTTTCATGGTGAATTCGGCCTGTTGAAGTTCGTGGTGTGCTTGTAGAAGGTAGCCACGACTTGCTGTGGGGCTCACCAGTAGTCTGGTGATTGTATTTATGTTGTTTATGCAATTTCTTAATTTAACTACTCTTTCTTATTTCCTGTACATGTGTGTTTTTTATCTAATTGATTAATTTGTTGTAGCTTAATTGTCTTGCTTTTATTTTGCAGGTTAGATGATGATATGTGTTAGCATGAATTAGTTTTGTAGATTAGGAACAAACTTGCAAGTTTCTACACTAACCCCATGTGCAGTTAGACATTAGATCATACTTTCTTTTATGATTTTATAGTCTAGTTTAAAACAGATTTTTAATTAGATAGAACAGAGTTTTAACTTGGGTTTCTTTGACAGGGATGTTGATGGATGGATAGATTTAATTCTTGTTCTTAGTTATAGTTTGCTTACTTCAGTTTTAGATAGATTTCATTTTCTTCGTTATTGGTTAATGTAATTGCCAATTTACTTCTTGATATCATAGTTTAATTTATGTTTTTAATTCATCATAGCTTGAATGATTAGAATAGACATAGCATAGTTTTCCTTTACGCAATTTCTTTTCATAGATTAAAATGCAATTAAGTCTCATTATGTTGTTGATGGTTTATACATGAATATGCAGGGTATTTAACATCACTTTTATCATGGCTAAGTTTTCATTGGACTGTTTACTTCACACCTTTCATTTTGCCATTGAAATTAGTATTGAGCTTATACCATTAGAACTGTCCTTTGTTGTCAAGTGTCATCGAGATATCATCCGTCACCCCTGAAGGCATTCACACAACCACCATCATTACATTTGAGTGTTTCATAGATTAAAGATAGTTTCTTGCTTCCATAGATTAGAAGAGATAGTTTATTGTTTTCATAAGTTTAGTTGGTGGTCTTTCTTGCTTTCAATAGAATAGATTTCCTTTCATGCATTGCATTGAGCATTTAAATTTCCTTTCATGCATTAGAAATAGTTTTGCATTAGGCATTTAGTCCACTTGCCTCTTAGGCTAGGTAGTTGTTCAATGAGAAGTCTTTGCTTACTTGTGTATTTGTTTTTGTAGGTTAGTTAGTTGTCTTTGCTTACTTGTCTTTTTCTTTAGTAGGTTGGTTAGGTGCCTTTGCTTGCTTGTCTATTTGCTTTAATAGGTTAGATAGGTGTTTTTGCTTACTTTCTTATTTATTTGCTTTCATAGGGTAGTTGCTCATTGAATGTTGGTTGGCAAGTTAAAGAAGTTTGCTTTTGTCATTTGCTTATTATGCTTAGTAGTTTGCTTATCATTAAACTAGTTTGCTTTGAATAGGGTTTTTACTTGCTTTCTTAGGAACTATCCATAAGTCCTTGGCCCAAAAGTACTTATGTTACCAGTTTCAAGTTGCTTAGTAGGGTTTTCTCATTAGATAGGTTTTCTTGAATAGATTAGTCTTAGATAGCTGCTTTCATTAATTAGATTATACTCCTACTAGCCTTTTACCTTTGGCATATATTTTGCTACAACTCTAAGTTTACTTAACCCGGGTTGACAATTTAATTGAGGGTAGTTTAGTGTCTTTTTAGTACATATAAATCACCTAACAGATATTACAAAAAATATGTGGTGAATTTAGTAACAATTATATCCTCAATAAAAGGGATACCATGGAAAAAGAAAACTAAGGGGTTCAAGAATGTGAAACCATTTATGAAGAAATGGAGGTTGATATTATTGCTAGAGTTCCCGATTGTGAAGAACAACAATTAATTGAAATAAAAACGATAGTTGAGGAATTGGCTTGTGATGAGTTAGTAGTTTTTGAAGAACAATATGTTACTTTACACCATGCTTCATTTAACCAAAGTTCTAAAAAATTACAGATAAAAAGTTTCAACCTGAAGAACAAAAACAACGTAGAGAAATGGAGCTCAAAAATAGACATAGTAGGGGTAAAACCCTATAAAGTTATAGAGTTTCATCAAGCCACAGGGGATGATTTTAATTACTCCATTAGTGAACAAGAGAAGAACAATTTAATACTGAAGAAGAAACTAAAGGAATTAGAATATGATTTGCTTCTTAAGCCTTTGTTTGTTGAACCGGTATCTACTCTCAGGTTGATTGATATTTATGAAGATGCATCGGAATCAAGTTCAAAATTGAAAGGAGCTTCAAGTTTACTACCAACCATCAGGAAATATGTTGCAAACAACATAAACAAAGTGGTTAATCCTTGATGAATAGGAATTTGCTAATAGTTAAACTAGTTTTTCTACAAGGATTATAAATCTTAAAGAATATATTAAAAAATACTTAGAAAATGATGAACATTTCTACAAGGAAGTCATCAACACATTTGGTGCTAGAATATTAAGTATGAGTGATGCCCAGAGGAGGGAATAAAATATTGCATCAAAAGTTTGACTCAAACAAATAGATGCATGCTGGTAAAAAATAATTAAATCTTTATGAGAAATGATTGTTGAATTTGATAACATTAATTAAAAAACAAGTGATATATTTTTCAAACTTATTGACCTAACAAAGGATTTGGAGGTTCCAAATTTAATAAAGGAAACCATATTGCTTACAAAGGATTTAATCCAAGAATAATTGGTCGCTATCAAAATTTCATGGGTCAATGCATTTAATGACATAACTGGATTTTTGCAAGAAGAAGTTGAAAAGTGGTTAATCCACCACGTTAAGAAAAATGAAGATCAAGCATATATAATCCTTCAGTTAGGTTTTGAATTAAAGGATATATAAGATGAGTTGTTTGATCTCAATATCAACCATGAGTTAATGGTTTCACCATGGCGGTAGTATATTATACAATGATTAAAGAATGATTTGGCTATAATAGTTGATCCTGAGTCTTAAGAAGCAATTACAACTATTAGGGTACCTCCAACTAAACACCATATAAATAAAACTTCAGCAATCAAATAGGGAGAGAGTTTTTCCAGCATAGTAAGTAGATTAACCTTCTTCTATTCCTCTCAGTTAGAAGTCATTCAACCTTTCTTTTTCACGATCTGTGAATATCAAAGGTTGATATCTAAGTGTGTCTTCTCTTCCTTCCAGGTCTTTTCATATATTATATGGTCCACGAGAGCTCCATCCCAACTCATTAGGATGAATGCATTTAATTTTCTGTATATTATAAACTCTTTTTAAACATTTTTATATTTAAAGCTCCCAGAGAACTATTCGTGGCACATAGCTAGTGTTATCTCAAACTTTGAGTTTTAAGCATAAGATTTCAAGTGTGTGTCTATCAAATCCTTTATTAGTTTTAATTAAAAGATCACAATAAGTTCTCTGCACATGTGGTCCTTTACTCTCATCTTGCCAAATGATATGTCCTACTTTCCTATATGTTATGATGGAAATAATGTACCATGAGATTCCTCATTTTACTCTTCTATAGTCTTGTAAAATAGTTACTATTGTGAATATTTATTTTTGAACAATCCTGGTCCTTTCTCAGAAATTATCTGTATTTCTATATTATACTTATAAAATAGGAGTACCACCTCTCTAAAAATGAATAAGTATTTATCCTTGTAATGTTATCTCTATTAGAAAAACAGGACCATGGAGAAATAAAATAAAACAAATGCGGAAACAAAACACAGAAGATACACAATACAATAGAGACACAGATTTACGTGGTTCACCCAATGTGGGCTACGTCCACCAGAGAAATTGCCAGGTCCTTCCTTTATTATTATTCAGCATATGAAGGGATACAACCTACAACAAACCCACTGTAACTTCCTCTTCTTTCTCTCATAGTCTCCTATCTCAGAATACAATATTCACGATCAACCATAGCCGCAATACATTTCCCTCATAAAAGAGGGTTGCCTTCTAGGGAAAAAAATCCTAACATAATCTATACCGTTAGATCTGCGACCTTATAATGAATGGTCCAGATTTACAATGAAATTACAATATACATTTACAAGGCAATTTTTCCTTCGGGGGCCCGCTTGCCCCCAGATCCCCCAACCAAGGGGATAGCCCCCCCGGACCCCGCAGAGGGGGTACCCCCCCTCTGCACTCCTCCGCGTGGAAGAGTGTACATATTTCTGGGGTGTAAATACTTCATGGGGTATAAACACGGCTGAAAGCAAGGACCTATGAATCAGGAAGATAATCAGGCTCCACAGCCAACAATCTCCAAGACTTTGAACAATATTTTGAGATCAATAGGGATATAGGGGATATTTTATTAGGAGGTGCAAAGGGTGTGATGGGCCATGATTGATTCTTAAGTGAGATTTATTCTTCATTGTGGAGAAATGGTACCCCCTCCCCCCAAAGTTTGTTACATTTCTCCTTTATTCTAGGTCACTTTATCATGAGAAATTTATATTTTAAAAGTGACTTCCTTATCATTTAAGAATCACATTACATTATGATTCATAGTTCACTTTATTTTGAGGTACTTTATGAAATCAAAATTCTAAAATAAAGAATAAACAAAAAAGAAAGGTAGTTCATAACTACCAAATACCTAGTTGAAGCTATAAAAGAAGGATGAAGTTGTTGACAAATGATTCCAATTTTTCTTTCCATAGGTATTCTAAGAGCTAGAAGTTAATTTCATTCTTTACTATTCAATTTCCATCTTTACTTCTCTTTTCAAACCTAAGAATTCTCTATTATTAGTAGGGTGGTTCTTTGAAAGTGATAGAAGAATAAGGGTTTGAGACCAAAGCTTTGGGGTCTTAAGGAATTCTTAAGGTATGAGAATTTTTTCTATTCTTTTATAGCATTGGTTAACTAGTTTGCACTAGCATTGACCTTCAAAAGTGTATGCAGAGAAACACCAAAACTTCAAGCCTAGAATTGATATATCTTGGAGTCCAATCATATCCCTCACATCTTATCTTTTTCCATTGGTTTATCCTGTCCTTGTACATGTTTGTCGACATCAATACTAGTTTGAATACTCCTAGTACTAATATTTATAGGGGTTTGAAGTAGACTATTAGCCAATAAAGGCTTCTTGCATGGAACATTTTGATTAATACATAAAGATTGATTTCTACCCTATTCTTCTTATCTTGTTTTGTCTTGTTAATAATTTCATTTCATTTGATTTCTTATTGTTATCATAAAATACATGAAACAAAAAAAAATCACACCATAAAAGGAATTATATTTTATTTCTTTTAACATTTTTTGTGCTTTCTTGTCTCACTTTTCAACATCTAGACACTCTTTTTTTTGTGTGACACGTTTATTTATTTTCTTTGTGTTTTTTCCACTCAACATCTTGTACAATTTCATTTATGTTTGACTTGTCGATATGTTTTAGTTTTCTCATAGAGTTTATAACTTCCTAAAAACATTAAAAGTAAATAACTTAAAAAAAAATTAATAACAAGAAAGGGTTGGAAGCATTAGGAGGTTATCCCTGTGCCAAATGGAATTTGATAAGTGGTTTCCTTCTATTCTTTGATTCTTGCTATATTCATTAAGAAGGAAATATTCATTAAGGTTTAAACAGGGACTTTAAACTAGGGTGATCATTCCCACCTCTTTCCAACTTAGCCTCATGAGAGGTTGAAATGTTAATAATGTGAAATCAATACTAGGGACAACTATGACAACTATACTAGGGACATTTCCCCTACATTCATAGCACCTTTGTGCTTACATTTTTTTTCCTTGTTACTCTTTATGTCTTCTATATTTTGGTTTATTTTTTGTTGTTGTTATCCAAAATTTATGTTGACTTTATAACAAAAATTTCTTTATTACATCCAAAATTTGTTGTTTAGGGTTACAATTACTTTGATATTGCTAACTAGTTCCTAACAATTTCTATTTGTTTGGTTGGTAAATCTAATAATAGGGTTGATTTTGACAGGTTTTAAAGAATATTGGAAACAATATTGGTACATAAGGTTTCCCTCCTTGCAACAAGTAGAATGATACTTTTTTCCCTTCTATCCTTTATGACCTTACCTTCCAAGATTTAGCATAACATTTTCATTGTACTATTGGACAAACCACCCTTACCTCTTGTCAAACAATTGGATTAGGTTGATGGACAATTGGTATGGATTGTTGGTTGTCATTGATGTCAACCATTGGAGAGTGATATTGTATATTGATGTCAACCCTTGAAGAAAGTCTGGTAGCAAATTTCGATAGCACAAAGGTTTGGGTAATGGACCCAAGTTTGTTTGATGTATAATGGTATGAGTTTTAATATATTTGAAGGTAAGAATATTCTATATGGGTAGTACATGTCATGCCATTTCTGGTGGTATGTGAAACGTCATATAACTCCTCACGGTTAGAGTTATGGCCATGTGAAGTTGGAGAACCCAGGTTTGGGTAATGGACCCAAGTTTGTTTGATGGATAATGGTATGAATTTTGATATATTTGTAGGTAAGACTATTCTAGATGGATAGTACAACACCACATAACTCCTCACGGTTAGAGAGTTATGGCCATGTGAAGTTGGAAAACCCTCATGAGTCATCTAGAAGCCCCAAAAGGTCAAAGTGGTTTAAGAGATTTTAGAAGGTAAATAATAAAGTTAATGGATAAATTTCTAAGTTACAAGTGGTTAGAAGTGGGTTAACCCTAAAATAAGGAAAGCGGGTTAAGATGGTTAAAAGGTAACCCCTTGAGGAAGCTACATGAAAGTATAAATAAGAGGCAAGGCTCTCTCATTTTTAACACACTTGAGCATATTGAATATATACAGGTGACTGAGGTAACCAAAGAACATCTAAGATGAATTTAAGAGGGAAGGTGAAGTAAAGAAGGCCGAAATTCAAGGGAGGATAAATTATTTTCATGATGCTTTCTAAGGTATGTTATTTACAGATCATCTCACCATTTTCGCAATAACTGTTTTTCTAGAATGATCCAGACTGTGAAATTGTGAGGTCGCTGAGGAAGCATATCCAAGTAGTTGTGGTACAAATTTAAGCTTGTGGGTCATTGTATATTTGGAGTTACACTCCGTGGAAAATAAGGTTTGTGGCTAGTCCTGAAACTAGTCTAAAACACGTGTTTTGGGTAAAAATGTCATAAATTCTTCATAAAAAATCCAAATTCAATAAGACAAAATGTGTTGGTTATAGTATAGTCCGTAGTATTTGGTGTACAATTTTTATATCCATAAAACAAATATTCCTTGTGGGGCATGCTCTACAAGTTCGCTCTCTAGAATAAGCCAGAATTCAACAAGGTATGCCATTTTTGCTATAACTCCTTTTTTGAGAGGTTTAAAGTAGCGACACCTGGAGGAATTGCACAAAACAAAATAAAGAACATTGTGTACTATTTTCATATCTTTATTCATTACATGTACATAGTTATGATTATTTCAAGTTAGGGTTGTTGACTAATCCAAAACTAGTCATGTGAGACTAAAGTAAAGTTTGATGAAAATGCTAGTCTCTTGTTGTTAACGTTAAGGAAGGTTTGCAGGTATGTGATCATATACACCAGGTCTATTACAGAGTTACAAATCAGATTTGGATGATGAAATTGATGAGGGATTTTGGTTGAGGTACATGGTTGAGACAAGTAGTTGATGAGTTGGCACATACATGAGTTGTATAGTTGATGATGTTGGTACATCTTGATGCATCATAGTTGATGAGTAGTTGATACATGATTGGTACATACTTGGTACATGGTTGGAGGCACTTGTTAGTAGTATTGTTGACACATGGTTTATGGATGATGTATCATACTTGTATTGGTATATTGTTAGAAGCACATATTGATATTGGTGATGATTATGAGTTTTTGTGTTATGCTTGGTTGATGCACATCTTTCAGAGTTGTCTTGGTGATTGATCTTAGTGAGTAGATCTGATTTGGTTGATAATATTGATGAGACATGTTGTTGTGATAGGTTGTTTGGACATGTTGTTGTGACAAGTTATTCGTATAGGTTTGGTGCATGGTTGATGCACTTATTCATGGTCCAAGTTGAGGTACAGGTTGGTGCATGGTTGATGCACTTGTTTATGGTACAGGTTGATTACAGGTTGTTTGGTACAGTTTGGTGCATGGTTGATGCACTTTTTTATGGTATAGGTTGATTACAGGTTGAGGTACAGGTTGATGCATGGTTGATGCATGGTTCATGTTATTGGTACAGGTTGTTTGGTGCAAGTTGATTGGTACAGGTTTACAACATTATATCTCACAGTGATAATATGACAGTAGTTCCATCATTATACTTATATGTCAAGGCGGTTGGGCAAGGCAAGGACAGGTGGTTGTAACCACCTTCCAGTTTTAGCCAGAGAACATAGGGGGTTGTAACTTCCTTCTGGTTGTAGCCAAATAATTAGGGAGTTGGAGCTTCCCTCAGGTTGTATCCTGAGAAACTAGGGGGTTGGAGCCTCCTTCCAGTTGCAGTTGGAAAACAAAGGAAGTTGGTGCTTCCAATGAATGTAATTCTTAAAGACATATAAGAAAAATTATTACGTGGTTTTCTCCCACTTTGGGTTTCCACGTAAAACAATGGTGTACTGTGTATGTGTGTGATTTCTCATTTGTTCATTGTGTTGATTAAGGTTGGTTGTCATTAATGTCAACCCTTGAATAAAGTCTGGTAGTGAATTTTGGTAGCACAAAGGTTTGGGTAATGGAACCAAGGTTGTTTCATGTATAATAGTATGAGTTTAAATATATTTTAAGGTAATAATATTCTATATGGATAGTACATGTCATTACATTTCTGGTGGTATGTGGAACGTCAGATAACTCCTCACGGTTAGAGAGTTATGGCCATGAGAAGTTGGAGAACCCAGGTTTGAGTAATGGACCCAAGTTTGTTTGATGGATAATGATATGAGTTTTGATATATTTTCAGGTAAGAATATACTATATGGATATTACATTTCATGCCATTTCTGGTGGT
>JASDQU010100808.1:60197-101514 GCA_032191745.1 Picea mariana | reverse complement strand
TTTATCAAGGATGAGACTGTTGAGATTCAGAGGTATTTGAGTGGGCTGCCATCCTTTATCAATGAAAAGATTCAATATGATGATCCCAATACTTTAGAAGAAAACATAAGGATAACCAAGTGTTTATATGATCAACAACTGGCTACAAGAGCCAAGAGAAAGGTTGTTGAGTTGGTTAAGGCATGTGCATTGGGCATGAATGGGATGACTACCAAGGAAGATTTGAACATCTTGTCATTGGGTTCATATGACTGTCTAATTGGTTTGGATTGGTTGGACCAACACCATGCCATCTTAGGATTGTCATAACAAGGAATTCAATTTCCTAGATGAGGAAGGAAACTCAAGAGAAGTTCAAGGAATTCCTAGAGCAGTCACTATTCGAGAAATATAAATAATGCAGTTGAAGAAGTGTTATAGGAAGGGATTCCAGGTGTTTGCAACTCATATGGAGGAAACACCTAAGGATAGGGTGCCATATCTAGAAGATTTAGCAGCCCTAAAAGAGTTTGAGGATGTGTTTAAGGAGATACAAGGACTACCCCCAAAGAGAGATATTAATTTCTCTATAAATTTGATGCCTTGAGCAACTCTAGTGTCAAAGACTCCCTACAAAATGAGTACTCCAGAGTTGAAGGAGTTGAAAATGCAGCTTGAAGAGTTATTTAAGAAGGGGTTCATATGCCCAAGTGTGTCACCTTAGGGTGTCCCAATGTTATTTGTGAAGAAGAAAGATGGGACTTTGATATTGTGTATTGATTTCAGGAAACTAAATAAAGTAACTGTGAATAACAAGTATCCTTTGCCAAGGATTGATGATCTCTAAGATCAGTTGAAGGATGCAAGGATATTTTCAAAGATTGATCTTAGATCAGGATACCATCAAGTAAGGATTAAATATAAAGACATTAGCAAGACTGCCTTCAAAACAAGGTATGCTCACTATGAGTTTATAGTGGTGTCATTTGGGTTATCAAATGCACCCGATGTTTTCATGTGTTTGATGAACGATGTTTTCCGAGAGTACTTAGAAAAGTTTGTCATTTTATTTTTGGATGACATCCTTTTATATTCCAAAAAAAAATATGAACATGAGAATCATTTGAGGATGGTTTTGCAAGTGTTAAGAGAACACCAGTTGTATGCCAAATTGAGCAAGTGCTCATTTTATCAGAACGAAATTCATTATTTGGGGCATATTATATCCAAAGAAGGGATAGTATTGGATCCTAAAAATATCAAGGCCATTAGAGGATGACCAACGCCCAATAATGTGATAGAATTCATATCCTTCATGGGTCTAGCTGGATACTATAGAAGATTCATTGCAGGGTTTTCAAGGATTTCTCACCCAATCACTTCCTTACAAAGGAAAGGGGTGAAGGTTCAATGGACAGTAGAATGTGAAAAGAGCTTCCAACAATTGAAGCACTTGTTAACCAGTGGTCCGATTATGAGAATTGCAGATCCTAATGAGGACTTCATGGTTTGCACGGATGCATGCAAAGAGGGATTTGGTGGAGTCCTTAGTCAAAATGGTTTGGTAGTGTGTTTTGAATCCAGAAAGTTGAAACAACATGAAAGGCTCTATGCCACTCATGATTTGGAGTTGGAAACCATATTGCATGCCTTAAATAAGTGGAGGCACTACCTCATGGGAAATAAATTTGAACTGAGGACAGACCATAATGGTATGAGGTATTTGTTTGATCAACAAACTTTAAATGTCAGGCAAAGAAGATGGTTGGAATTCCTCTGTGAGTATGACGTTGGTATCAATCACATCAAAGGAAGGGAGAAAAAAGTGGTTGATGCACTCAACAAGAGAGTGCATGAGTTACATGCTACAACCATTAGCATGTACCAAACAGATCTTAAAGGTAAAAATTCTGAAACTGCAAAAGCATATTTGCAGTACATGGAGATGGTAACAAAATTGTAGCAAGGTAAAATGCAGCAGTTAGTCGGAGATTATAAATTGGGAGATGATGGAATGATCGTATACTAAAACATAATTGTTATACCCAATTCTCTGGAATTGAAAATTATGATCTTGATGGAGATGCATAATGTGCCTTATGTTGGGAACCCTAGATATCAGAAAACAATGGCAATAGTCAAGAGCCAATACTATTGGACAGGTCTGAAGACAAAAATTGTTGAGTACATTGCCACATGTATGGAGTGTCAAAGCGTCAAGGATGAGCATAGACACCCAGCTGGGTTGTTGCAACCATCACCAATTCCTGAGTGGAAGTGGGAAGTGGTGACAATGTATTTCATCACCAGATTTCCAAGGACAAGAAAGCATCACGATTCTATCATGGTAGTGGTGGACAAGCTTACCAAGGTTGCCCATTTTATTCCATTGAAGACTACCCACAAAGAAACCAATTTTTTTGATATATATATGAGGGAAGTGGCCCGATTGCATGGTATTCCAAAGACAATTGTGTCTGACAGAGACCCAAAATTCACTTCAAAATTTTGGAAGGGATTATTCAAGGGGTTCAGAACCGATATGAACTTCATTATAGCCTATCATCTCGATTCTGATGGGAAGACAGAGAGGGTAAACCAAGTAATAGAAGATATGTTAAGAATGCATGTGATGGACAAACCATCAAAGTGGGAAGACTAGCTACACTTGTTAGAGTTTTCTTACAACAATGGGTACCAAGCATCTCTGAAGATGAGCCCATTTGAATCACTTTATGGAAGAAAGTGCATCACTCCTGTAAGTTGGGACAATCCAGCTGATAGGGCAGTGATTGGGCCAAAATTGCTTAGAGAAATGGAAGAGAAAATGCTGAAGATCAAAC
Organism: Picea mariana; assembly: GCA_032191745.1. Lineage (NCBI taxonomy): Eukaryota > Viridiplantae > Streptophyta > Pinopsida > Pinales > Pinaceae > Picea > Picea mariana. Next base: position 98,692 of record JASDQU010100808.1, on the reverse strand, counting down.
ATGATTTAAAGGCTTCCCAAGACAGGTAGAAAAGATATGCTGACAAGGGTAGAACTCACGGGGAGTTTAAAGTGGGTGATCATATATTCATGAAGGTTAAGGCCAACAAAAGTTCATTGAAGTTGGGAAACTGTTCCAAGTTGGCAGCTAGATATTTTGGACCATTTGAAATCCTAGAGAGGATTGGTCTAGTAGCTTATATGCTTGCATTTCCTGCATCTATGTTTGTTCATAATATATTCCATGTATCATTGCTCAAGAAATATATACCTGATGTTAATCATGTAATTGATTGGAATGTGATTCAGGTGGAGCAAGAAGGTGTTATCCAAGTGCATCTGGTATGCATTCTAGACCAGAAAATCAAACAGCTCTGAAATCAATTCACAGGGCTTGTAAAGGTCCAATGGACTTGGTACTATCCTGAGGACACTACTTGGGAGCATGAGGATGCAATGCGGGTGGAATACCCGCATATTTTTTAATATTTTAAAAATCTTCTGATATGGTGTAAGAGAATTGCACTGAGGACAGTGCAAAAATAAGGGGAGGGGATTGTAATACCCCAAGGCCGAACCCCTAATTTTAAATCAGGAATTGTAATCATAGGTTGGTGAGCCAAGTAATGATAAGCTAGGAGGCTTATGTGATTGTTGGGCAGAGATCCTAGGATGCTAAGGCCAGGAGCCTGTTTTGTATATGTAAATATTCAAATCATTAATATAAAAGCATCATTGTGTGTAGACCAACCATGATGAAAGAGTAAGGGGGACTAGGCTCTAATAGGTTAGGTAAGGGAGGGGATGAGAGGCTGAAAAAAAGGGGCTAATCTTAAGAGCTTAAATCTCAGAGAATAATATCTATTATTATTCTAAATTATGTGAGGAGGATATGAATTTATCCTAAGTTCCTTTGGGGGAGGGGAATGAACTCAAAATGGAGAGGAACGTGCTTCATGAGCGCCATGTGTCATCTCATGCACATGTAAATATATGTGGGGATTTTGAATTTTTGGTGGATCCTTTGACCATTCCTCCCACTCCTGCACATACCTAGCATGAAAGCAATAAAAAGTTGGAACACCATTGTTGAGCCCTTGACCATTCTGAACCTCTAGAACAAGCCGAACTGATATATTTGTTGAACCTGTACCCTGCGGGTTGCATGTGTTTCATTCTGCCATTCTTGAAATTCATGATGATCATCTACCTCAAGCCCCCATCAGTCAACCTGTCATCTCTTCGACTTCTGCTATTCCTGATGTACTTGTTCAGGGAAATTTTCATCGTTTGAATGAGGTAATCGCAACATGGAGTGGAGTTCTCGGGGGCGAGATACGAGAACGCGGGAGGATAGTAAACCAATGGACAACCATTCTACCGAAGAGCTTGCCTGACCATATAGATGAGGATGCAAATGAATGGGAACTTTTTAATTGGACATACTAATCCACAACTTCATGTTTTACTGGTTTTATTGTTTTGCAGGTTTCGGAGTGGGCAGTGAAACTTCAATCGAGAAACAAAGGCCTTGCACAATTCAATCAATCACAATCTTGACAGTTTCATCGTGAATTTTTTTTTTACATTAAATAAAAACACAACTAATTTTTATTTTTTTTTATAAGTTTTGTTTTGGTTTTTATTTTTTATTTTGTATCACTAGTTTAAAAAAAACAAAAATTGGAAAATTTACGAAAAATTCAAATGAAAGTTTTTAGCAAATGGGGATCCTAAGTAAAAAATTAAAGCAATTTTACATGTTATTTTTTTCCTGAAAACGTTAGGGACATCCTACTTTATGATCCTCGATATCGCATGAAGCGCGGAGTAGAGAATACTTATTCAAAACTTAATGCAAAAATACTGAAAATAACATCCTACCTACTCTATGCCAATTGGAAGTTAGAAATTAATTACGTGTAATCAAATTTCCAATTTAACCATTTGCGTAAAAGGAGCAAAAATATATTCACACGCAATTTTGAAAATTAAAAATTAAATTGTATAGAAGTGTGTGAAATCAATTGCGGTAAATGTGATACAGAGAAATAAGGAAGAAAACATTGAACTATCCCGATACTCGCTTGAAACCACCATTCAATGAGGCTTTCATATGCGTGATTTCCATTATGATTCATCTTACTTGCATTCTCTTGTTTTCCCTCCTCAGTCTCCTATTCGGATAGTTGTTCCTCATTTGATATACATGATTCTTTGAGTGTCGATACTTCTTTTGCTTCAGGAGGAGTGGCTAAGTCATTGATTACTGTCAATATCTCATCTTCTTGAGAAGATGAGATCCTGGCTTTTGATAGGATCTGAGAGAGTTGTTTCAAGGTTATATTCATTCTAAAATCATCTTACTGGTATTCAAATAAGATACTTTATATAAGAAAATGTAAGAAAACCAATTATATACTTGAAGCACCACCGCACTACTAGGACCCTACTGTCACCAAGTTATATGTTCACACAAGTTAGCTTTTCTTCTCATATATATATATAAATGGTTAATGCTAATAAAACACAAATTCTAACTACTAAAAGGAAGAGGACAACCTAACTTTGGAGAAACCCCACTAAAGTGGATGCATGGGCTCTTTTCTCACGTCTTACTGTCTTCTCTCCACCCTTAGGTCGTCCTTAAAAGCACACCACACTTGCATGGAAATAAACACACTTGCATGAAAAGAAACACATTTGCATTAAAGGAACAGTTAAGGATTTGGAGAAACAAAAGAAACCTGCCTATATTCTAATCCCTTTAGCACCTCCCCAGCAACGGTGCCAAAATGTTGGTGTTAAATATTGTCAATTAATTAATTACCCAAATATTTAATTGTCAACCCGAGGAGTTCGTAAGCTTTAAGGTGCAGGTGCATGAAACGCACGATCAGAGCCTAGTCTAGCCTAATCTAAAGTTGACAAAAAATCACGAAAGTAGTAAACTTATGAGGCACATGCACAATATATATAGGATTAAAGTGAAACTAGCTTAATCTAATGCTTGAAAAGGAAACACACAACTGAAATTGAATCTAATTAGGAAAGCAATAAATTGCATGAAATAAATCTAATTAAGAAAAAATGAATTTAATCTAATTATGAAAGCATGAATTGCATGAAATGAATCTAATTAGGAAAGCATGAAATGGCATAAAAGACAAATAATATATAACAAGCAACTAGTGAGCTCACATGAAATCAACACCACGAACTCATAATAAATAATCCTCTACTCAATATGGAGAAATCAGGATGTTTGTATTAAACTCTATTACATAGCATTCCAATCTAACCTCTATAAAATGACTAGCTCACTCAATCATTCACACACTTATTAACTAACTCCTTCACTAACTCCTACTAATTTCAAATGGAGAGAGAACACCCCTATTTATACATGAGTTGCTTTGAAAAGAGAATAAGAAACTAATAAATGTAGATCCACTTTCCTCTCAAGTAGGTACAACCAATTTGCTAATAATTACATAATATTTATCTCTACAAATCCTCACAAATCCTTAATATCGTTGGTAAGAATTCTATCCATATCTCCATGATCTTTCTCCTTTGATTATACTTGAATAATTATCCTCAAATCTTCAAAGTTTGGAGAAAAGATTCAAGAAGCTTGAATAATCCTTTTGTTGGAGTCTTCAAATATTCCTACACATTACAAAACTAATCCATCTTTGGGATATAAATGAAAATATGTCAATTTTCTAATATTTAATCATAAATTCTCTTTTAATACTAAAATGAATAAAGTGGAAAATAATAAGGTGAAACCCAAATGTATTCATGAAAAGAGTATAATGAATGGTTAAATGAAGTGATAGAATGTGAGGAATGACAAAAGGAAAAGAGGATGAAAATGTGACAATTCTGAGACTCAACAATCCTCTGAAGCCCAAATCTCTGAAGCTCCGAAGAGGCAGTTGTTCGAAAGTTCGCCATGTCGGCGTTCAGAGGAATGGGGTGAGGTGAAAGGAAAACCTTCGAAGCCCAAAGTTCTAGATCCCTGGAAGCCCGAATCTCAGGATAAGCGCCTTACATATAGCACTCGGTCACAGCCCATGGTCACATGCGTTCGGGGGTCGAAGAAAATGGGCTAGTGCCCGAATTTTTTTTTTTTTTTTAAACAGAGAAGGGCTTAGAGAAGGGGCCCATGGGATTTTTAATTTGTACAGGCCTGCACCTAACGAAGTAAATAAGGCCTATAAAATTGAAGATATTATCCAACATGGACCCTAGATCCAATTCGACTTTGAGATGGAAGAATCCATGTACATGGATTGCATCACTGAAAAGACAAACCGTTCAAGTATCCATAACTTCCTGCTCAAAACTCGGAATTGAGCATGGAAGCAGGCATTGGAAAGGTCTTGAACAATAGAAGATAATTGTTCACCCAGAAAATGGATCTGAACAGTTAATTTCTTAGGAAATAAACAGAAAAGAAGTATATTATATTAATGAATCAGAATGGTTCGTGTTTTCATGAATTTATTAAGAACAGTTAGCCTGATAAATTTCTCTTGGATGTACATTTTTGCAAAATTAGCAACTATCAGATCAGAGTTATCACAAAGTGTAGAGGGATGGATGATACAAAGGGGGCTTACATCTAGGAAGATGAAATCCAAGGAATGGATGTTCATTTGGGTATGGGAGGAGTGAACTCCAATGGACATGGTGAAGGAAAGGATGATAACATGAATATGGTAGAGGCCATTAGAAAATTGCAGAAAGATGTCCAAAGTCACAAAGATGATAGTGAAAGGCTTATGAAAGCAAAAGAGCAACACGAAAACTTCAATATGAAGTTAATGCAGAGCCTGTATACAATTGAAAATAAATTGGATAAGGAGAGTGGCTCCAGCAAATCATGAAGCCATAGGTACCCTGATGAGAAAAGGAGGACAAAGAGTGGTAGCATACCTCACCATCACTCCCAAAGGCATTCCAATAAGAGAGAACACAACAGCTCAAGTCCATCTCCTGTCAGGAAGCACAGGAGGTCTGGGGAGGAGAAATGAACAAGATCAAACCTCTTACTTTTGATGGTGAACACAGGAAGGATGAAGATGTTGAGACATCGTTGTTAGGCATAAGGAAGTACTTCCAATTACATAACTATTATTCTCATGTAGAAGGAAGAATTTCTATCTACCAACTTAAAGGAAAAGCATCCATGTGGCGGGATCAGCTTGTGAAAGTGCAACACATCAGAGAGAAGAATATTACATGGTAGGAATTCAAGAATCATTTTGAGAAGAAGTAATTAACCAAGAGGTATTAAGACAAAAATATGAAAGAGTTCTTTGAACTCAACTTGGGAAGCATGACCATTGATGAGTATGAAATGATATTTTTAGAACTGTTGAAGTAGGTCTCCTTTATCAAGGATGAGACTGTTGAGATTCAGAGGTATTTGAGTGGGCTGCCATCCTTTATCAATGAAAATATTCAATATGATGATCCCAATACTTTAGAAGAAAACATAAGGATAGCCAAGTGTTTATATGATCAACAACTGGCTACAAGAGCCAAGAGAAAGGTTGTTGAGTTGGTTAAGGCATGTGCATTGGGCATGAATGGGATGAATACCAAGGCAGATTTGAACATCTTGTCATTGGGTTCATATGACTGTCTAATTGGTATGGATTGGTTGGACCAACACCATGCCATCTTAGATTGTCATAACAAGGAATTTACTTTCTTAGACGAGGAAGGAAACTCAAGAGAAGTTCAAGGAATTCCTAGAGCAGTCACTATCCGAGAAATATCAATAATGCAGTTGAAGAAGTGTTATAGGAAGGGCTTCCAGGTATTTGCAACTCATATGGAGGAAACAACTAAGGATAGGGTGCCATATCTAGAAGTTTTACCAGTCCTAAAAGAGTTTGATGATGTGTTTAAGGAGATACAAGGACTACCCCCAAAGAGAGATATTAATTTCTCTATAAATTTGATGCCTCGAGCAACTCTAGTGTCAAAGACTCCCTACAGAATGAGTACTCCAGAGCTGAAGGAGTTGAAAATGCAGCTTGAAGAGTTATTGAAGAAGGGGTTCATACGCCCAAGTGTGTCACCTTGGGGTGCCCCAATGTTATTTGTGAAGAAGAAAGATGGGACCTTGATATTGTGTATTGATTTCAGGCAACTAAATAAAGTAACCTTGAATAACAAGTATCATTTGCCAAGGATTGATGATCTCTTCGATCAGTTGAAGGATGCAAAGATATTTTCAAACATTGATCTTAGATCAAGATACCATCAAGTAAGGATTAAATATGAAGACATTAGAAATACTTCCTTTAGAACAAGGTATGGTCACTATCAGTTTACAGTGGTGTCATTTGGGTTATCAAATGCACCCGATGTTTTCATGTGTTTGATGAATGATGTTTTATGAGAGTACTTAGAAAAGTTTGTCATTTTATTTTTGGATGGCATCCTTGTATATTCCAAAAAAAAATAAGAACATGATAATCACTTGAGGATGGTTTTGCAAGTGTTAAGAGAACACCAGTTGTATGCCAAATTGAGCAAGTGCTCATTTTATCAGAACCAAATTCATTATTTGGGGCATATTATATCCAAAGAAGGGATAGTAGTGGATCCTGAAAATATTGAGGCCATTAGAGGATGACCAACACCCAATAATGTGACATAATTCATATCCTTCATGGGTCTAGCTGGATACTATAGAAGATTCATTGCAGGGTTTTCAAGGATTGTTCACCCAATCACTTCCTTACAAAGGAAAGGGGTGAAGTTTCAATGGACAGTAGAATGTGAAAAGAGCTTTCAACAATTGAAGCACTTGTTAACCAGTGGTCCGATTATGAGAATTGCGGATCCTAATGAGGACTTCATGGTTTGCATGGATGCATGCAAAGAGGGACTTGGTGGAGTCCTTAGTCAAAATGGTTTGGTAGTATGTTTTGAATCTAGAAAGTTGAAACAACATGAAAGGCTCTACGCCACTCATGATTTGGAGTTGGAAACCATAGTACATATCTTAAATAAGTGGAGGCACTACCTCATGGGAAATAAATTTGAACTGAGGACAGACCATAATGGTCTGAGGTATTTGTTTGATCAACAAACTTTAAATGCCAGGCAAAGCAGATGGTTGGAATTCCTCTGTGAGTATGACTTTGATATCAATCACATCAAAGGAAGGGAGACAAAAATGGTTGATCACTCAACAAGAGAGTGCATGAGTTACATGATACAACCATTATCATGTACCAAACATATCTTAAAGGTAAAAATTCTGAAACTGCAAAAGCATATTTGCAGTACATGGAGATGGTAACAAAATTGTAGCAAGGTAAAATGCAGCAGTTAGTCGAAGATTATAAATTGGGAGATGATGGAATGATCTTGTACATCAACATAATTGTTATACCCAATGCTCTAGAATTGAAAAGTATGATCTTGAAGGAGATGCATAATGTGCCTTATGTTGGGAACCCTAGATATCAGAAAACAGTGGCAATAGTCAAGAGCCAATACTATTGGACAGGTCTGAAGACAAAAATTGTTGAGTACATTGCCACATGTATGGAGTGTCAAAGGGTCAAGGATGAGCATAGACACCTAGCTGGGTTGTTGTCACCAATTCCTAAGTGGAAGTAGGAAGTCGTGACAATGTATTTCATCGCCATATTTCCAAGGACAAGCAAGCATCATGATTCTATCATGGTAGTGGTGGACAAGCTTACCAAGGTTGCCCATTTTATTCCATTGAAGACTACCCACAAAGAAACCAATGTTGTTGATATACATATGAGAGAAGTGTCCTGATTGCATGGTATTCCGAAGACAATTGTGTCTAACAGAGATCCAAAATTCACTTCAAAATTTTGGAAGGGATTATTCAAGGGCTTCAGAACCGATCTGAACTTCAGTATAGCCTATCATCTAGATTCTAATGGGAAGACAGAGAGGGTAAACCAAGTAATGGAATATATGTTAAGAATGTATGTGATGGAAAAACCATCAAAGTGGGAAGACTATCTACACTTGTTAGAGTTTTCTTACAACAATGGGTACCAAGCATCTATGAAGATGAGCCCATTTGAATCACTTTATGGAAGAAAGTGCAACACTCTTGTAAGTTGGGACAATCCAGCTAATAGGGTAGTGATTGGGCCAATATTGCTCAGAGAAATGGAAGAGCAAATGTTGAGGATCAAACATGATTTAAAGGCTTCCCAAGACAGGTAGAAAATATATGCTGACAAGGGTAGAAATCACATGGAGTTTAAAGTGGGTGATCATATATTCGTGAAGGTTAAGGCCAACAAAAGTTCATTGAAGTTGGGAAACTGTTCCAAGTTGGCAGCTAGATATTTTGGACCATTTGAAATCCTAGAGAGGATTAGTCCAGTAGCTTATATGCTTGCATTTCCTACATCTATGTCTGTTCATAATATATTCCATGTATCATTGCTCAAGAAATATATACCTGATGTTAATCATGTAATTGATTGGAATGTGATTCAGGTGGAGCAAGAAGGCATTATCCAAGTGTATCTGGTACGCATTCTGGACTAGAAAATCAAACATCTCTGAAATCAAGTCATAGGGATTGTAAAGGTCCAATTGACCTGGTATGATCTGAGGACACTACTTGGGAGCATGAGGATGCAATGCGGGCAGAATACCCGCATATTTTTTAATATTTTAAAAATCTTCTGATATGGTGTAAAAGAATTGCACTGAGGACAGTGCAAAAATAAGGGGAGGGGATTGTAATACCCCAAGGCTGAACCCCTAATTTTAAATCAGGAATTAAAATCGTAGGTTGGTGAGCTAAGTAATGATAAGCTAGGAGGCTTATGTGATAGTTGGGCAGAGAGCCTAGGATGCTAAGGCCAGGAGCCTATTTTGTATATGTAAATATTCAAATCATTAATATAAAAGCATCACTGTGTGTAGACCAACCACGATGAAAGATTAAGGGGGACTAGGCTCCAATAGGTTAGGTAAGGGAGGGGGATGAGAGGCTGAAAAAAGGGGCTAAGATTAAGATCTTAAATCTCGAGGAATAATATATATTATTATTCTAAATTCAGTGAGGAGGATATGAATTTATCCTAAGTTCCTTTGGGGGAGGGGAATGACTTCCAAATGGAGAGGAACGATCTTCATGAGCGCCATGAGTCATCTCAAGCACATGCAAATATATGTGGGGATTTTGAATTTTTGGTGGATCCTTTGGCCGTTCCTCCCACTCATGCACATAGCTAGCAGGAAAGCAATAAAAAATTGGAATGCCATTGTTGAATCCTTGACCATTCTGAACCTCTACAACAAGCCGGACTGATATATTTTTTGAACCTGTACCCTGCGGGTTGCATGTGTTTCATTCTGCCATTACTGTGCTCCACATCTGATTTTTGTTGTTTCCATCACCCTTTCTCGTGTGTTGAGGAGATGGATTGAAGAAGTGGGTTTTCAGGCCCATGGATTGAAGAAGTAGGTTTTCAGGCATGTGAGAAGCTCTCTCCAGGTGAGAGAGTTTTCTAAGGAAGTGAGTTCTCCTGGAGGGAGTCCAGTAGCAGCTACAGAGCTCTGAGAATTCCTATCCGGCCTGTTGCTGAAGCCCTGGAAGGGAGGTGGAGCAATCAATGGATTGTGTGATAGTGAATGTGTATACTCTTGGGGTGGGATAGGAATGTGAGGAATGAGAGCCTGTGAGCGGTGGGAGTAAGTGTCTCCTTGGAGGAAATCCTTCCTGTAGACTAGTGCAACTTCCTTTTGTCCTTGCGTAGCCTAGGAATCCCTTGCCTAATTGAGTTTAGTCCCAGATTGGGGGTGACCCACTGCTAAGAGTGATGAGCAACGTGGTCTAAGGCTGGGAGGTTTATGGAAGGTCTTCACGTAGTCGGTGCATTACAATTAAGAGATAAGTATCATTTATGTGTTAATTTTACATGTTGTGTTTAAGTACATGTCTAAAGTTTATCAGGATTGCATGTGTTTACTGCATGTATGTTTTTACTGTCACTTCCACATGAATCTGTGTATGAGTAGAATGTTTATATATGTTAAATTTGCATTATATATATGTATATCATAGTTTTGAATAGAGTAGAGATTTTGGTAGCATGCCCCAACGCTAGGATGGTGGGGTACATTACATTGTGCCCAACTTGATCACTGAGGTTACCTTTTCCTGTGCATCTACAAGCATGTAGTAGTGTTGCTCGACCTGTTCTTGTGCTTCCAACACGACGATAAAAGATGTATGTTTCTTGGTCCAAGAAAATGCAATTTGTCGATGGAGTTCGGATATTTTTTCACTAGTACATTGGGCCCATTTTCTGACAATTTACCAACGAAGGTTCGTCACAAAAATGTCTCAATAATGACGAAGCCCACGACCCATATTTTGTCACGTATCAAATTTTGGAATTGCAAAAAACTATGGTTCGTCGCAAGATCAACCAAAGTGCATCACAAATTTTTGACGCAAAAGTTTATCTTAAGATCAACAAAAAAATCATCTTAAGATCAACAAAAAAATCATCTTAAGATCAACCAAAAAATCATCTTAAGATTGGCAAAATGTTCGTCTCAAGATCGACAAAAAATTCGTCTTAAGATAATAAAAAAAATCGTCTTAAGATTGATAAAAGTTTGCCACAAGATCGAAAAACTTCTGACTAAGTTTCAATACTTCTGACAGTGTTTTCATCTGATTGTCGACACAAGCTAGTGTGTCCTTTGAACTTCTGACTAGGGTTTCATGAAATAGAAAACAAATTGAAATGGAATGTCTTACCCCTTATGGGAAGGGAACCTTGGTCAATGGGGAATAAATCCTCATTCCTCACCATTGGATCCAACCTCTTTGGGGCCTCTAAAGCTAACCTTAACCAAAATTTGTGCTATTCAATTGGAATAAATCCCCATAACATGATCCATGAACTCCAATGAATGAAGGTGTGAGATTGCAAGTTTAACATATGTTCCACTTAGGATAAAAGCACACTTATTTTGTAATACTATTTTTCAGTTGTATCATTAAATTGGATTTCATATTGTGCTTATATATTATATTTTTTAAGTGCCTACTTCCAGTTAGAAATCTAAATGTCCAACCAAAATTTTTACTAGACAATGAAGGATAATTAAATACATATCAATGTAAGTAAAGATACGTGAGAAAACTAGCTACAGTTCATGGACATAAAAAATAATTATCAAGGTAATTCCTGAAATCAATTCATTGGAAAAATATAGCCATAGAGATCATGTTTTAAGTTGAAAGTGTAGTGCATATATAGAAACAACTAGCAAATACAAAAAGACAGGAAGGATAACTTGATGCCAATGCATTTCATAGAAACTTGAAATAAGTACAAATTTCAAAAGCCATGTCAAGAAATATAACTTTACCACCTAAAATTGATACAATAGGCTCGGACCTCAAAATTTTCGAATATTAATGTCTAAAAAATAATTTGATCTAGAATTTCAACCCAGTGGAATGGGAAAAACAAGCCAAAGACCACATTTCCAGTGACATCTAAACACATTGTCTAGTGAATGTCAAATATCCAATATGCCCTTTTGTTTCAAGATATGGTCTAGCCTTCATAGTTTTCACTTTTTCGGCCTTGGCCTCTTTTCCTTTTACAATAGTAGGCTTACACAAAATTCCATCCTCGTCCATTTCAAAACACAATCATTTGCATGGGAAAGAACTGAATGTACTGATTTCATCAAACGATTTCTCTTCTACTGATCTGAATTTATGAGCGGAACAAAATGAAACATAGATTTATAATATTAACACATATACAAAGTGAATAATAATAGAGATACAGTAAAACTTGACTTCTATTAAATAAGAAATATGATGAAACTGTAAAATGCAGACTGAAACAAGATTGCTAGAATGGTGTCAGCTTATCTCTTAGAAGAGATGTGACGACTACGCTCATTCGCAAGAATATGAGTACAATGAGGCTCTGAAATTATTTTTACAATAAACATGTATTCCAAAACCTTATACATCCAAAAACCTAACCCTAAAAGTCATGTGGGCCCAGTTGGGGTAAGTTGGTACATTAACCTCCCAGGGTCGTAACTTTTGCATACGATATTCGTTTTAGGCACACGATAGCCCGTTGGAAAGTTCTATCCGAGGAATACACATTATGCTGTAAAACTATAATTTTAATAATTATTCGACTATGGCGAGCCCTAAAAACATTGTTTAGGGCCTCAAAATGGTCCCGGAAGTTCAGGACCCGAAAACTAGGAAAAAACTGCCAAACTTAGAAATTGCCAAGATGATCCAGTTGAAATAGTTGGGTGGCCATCGATATCCACCTGGATCAATCATCCCCCCTTAGGAAGCAATTGTCTCCATTGTTTTGAGTTCCCCCATCAAATGAGGAATTTTTTGTTGAATTTGGCCGCGGGTGAGCCACTTGCCTTGGTGCAGGAGATGCCATGCTTTGACAACCCGATAAAGTTGGATCCTCTGCTAGTGAGTTCCCTTGACATGTGTGTCCATGATATGATCAGTGGATGCATGTTACATGTAGTCAGGGTTGAGCTCTATTGGTGTCAATTGTTCTGCTATCTTTGAGGTGTCCAATAATGGTGGAAAATATGACCGAAGGAGGTCCACATTAAATACTAGATGTAAGCCAAGGAATGATTCGAAAAGATCTTTTAATGACTGTGGTTGAGTTTTTAATTGCATGCGTTAATTAACCATTTAAGAAGCTGAATGAAAGAGGATGAATTTAATGAAGGAACATAGCAGCCATAAAACAATATACAGATCTGAACTGAAGCAATAAGAACAACAAACCATAACAAGAGAAGTGATAATGGAGTTCAGCACAAAATTGCCAAAGTATTCGGGCCTTTGTCTCAGTGGGGGAGGCTTCTTTATTTCTGTTCAAAATCTCAAAAAATACATCGCAGCAGTGCCATTAGGTTACAAGACTGATCTGGTCATGTTCTTCTAGATCTCTAGAACCCAACAGAAGAAATGGCACGCAAAACGGATGACCGAAGCTCCTCGAAATGGCTCGCAATCGTCTGCTCCTCAATAGCTTCCCTGCATAAAAGTGGATTTGGCTTGGCTTCCCTTCATCATAACTCTTCTCTGATTGCCCCCCATGGCCTCAAACAGGCTTGGTTTTTATAGATCTGAAGTTGGTTATCCATCCCCAACTTCCTCCCAAAATATGGCCTCCAAAAATGCCCAATATCTCCAAAAAATGGGCAAAATCCATTAAATTTGCTTAAAAAATCATTAAAAAATCACTAATATATGGTGAAAAACCCACATTTGTGCAAATATAGGGCTAAGCCCCCTAACTGGGAGCGCGCTTAGGGGGCTCTTCATGGGATCAGGGTTCAAAATAGGGCGCTTTAAGTGGGCTAAGACCCTTCTCATGCACACCCCCTCTGGTTTTATGGGATATCCCCAAGATCCTTGGGCTGGGGCTTATCCCCTTGAGCGCCCATACACCTTTACAATACACTTTAATAAAATTAAAGTGGGTTATATTTAATAAGCATCATCAAGGTCCCATTGGTAAAAAGGATGTTGGCCAAGTCTTGGGTGCCTACCAAGAGGTCATGGGATCAAACCCCATGGACTCCAATAAAACTTTTGCCACCAACCATTAAACAATACCATGGTGCCACGTGGTAGCCCATGACTGGGCCATGTGGCACCCAACCATTTTCCAAACAAATGCCACTTGTCAACTGTTGGTTGGATCCATGTCACTGACCAGTCACCTTCTGCTGGACTGCCACTTGTCACCTCTTGACTCTGCCATGTCAGCACTGCTGATGTCATGTTGATGTCATCATTTGACTGGACCTGTTGACTTTTTTCCTTTTTGGGAAAATGGTCAGAGTACGATAACTCTCGCATACAACATCTGTTTGAGAAAGTAAATATATCGCTGGAATCGGGAGAACGAGACAAATGCAATGGCATTGGTTTCGTCAAATTCTGAGCACTTCTATTTTTTAGCCTTTTTTAGCCTTGTCAGGCTCCTGGATCTGATTTTGGATCACACCTCCCCACTAAAGGAACTTTTTGTCCCCAAAACGTTATTGACCAGTCAACAAGCTTGGGATAGGCCACCCGACTTGTCCTCTATCTCTGAACTCTGTCTTGTGCACCTGTCTCATCAAGATCAATTGTAACACAATCATGACAACTGACAACATATTGTTAGCCATTTGAACCCTATTATATCTTATTGAAGCCACTATCATCCATGTAGACAACATTACTAATGATAGCATCAAAAAGACGACTGCAAATGAGTTGATATACTTGTAATATTTGCACGACATGAGCTTATCTTGAAGCAACTTATGATTGATTTTCCATTCAACAATCATTTCTTGTTCTTGATTAAGATTGATTAATTCATTTGAAACAATTATTGGTTTGTTGCTTGCTTTCACTTCCTTCTTTAATTGTTCCATTGTTTGAAGTGTTTTATTTTCCTTTACATGATGAGCATGAACCACATAATCTTGACCTGCTTNGATTTGCACGACATGAGCTTATCTTGAAGCAACTTATGATTGATTTTCCATTCAACAATCATTTATTGTTCTTGATTAAGATTGATTAATTCATTTGAAACAATTATTGGTTTGTTGCTTGCTTTCACTTCCTTCTTTAATTGTTCCATTGTTTGAAGTGTTTTATTTTCCTTTACATGATGAGCATGAACCACATAATCTTGACCTGCTTTGGTTAATTGATATTGATTCTTTGTGTTGTAGAAGATTGCCTTACGATCATATAAGTATGGACTACCTAAGACCATTCCACATTCACTTAACGACACTACATCACATGTTATCTCGTCCACATACTTAGATGAAATTGAAAATTTGATTGTGCATTGCTTTGTTATGTGCATTTGATGATGATTGCTTATCCATTTAAGTGTGTAAGGATTATGATGAGTTTGTGTTTTTAACCCCAATTGCTTAACCAATTCTTCTGAGATTAGATTAGCTTGAGATCCACTGTCAATTAATGTGTCTATCTTAGTGTGTCACATGATGGTCCTTATATGAAACAAGTTACTTCTACAATCAATGCTTTCACCAATTTTACCTGTCATACCAACCAATGAGATCTTTGATTCATCACATGAATTTGATCCCAAGTCTGTGGGTCTTGTTGTCGATGCCACTGTTTGCATTCCCTTCTTTTCCTTGAACCACTTTGGCCTCTTCTCGGGATGCAACTGCCAACATCTGTCCTCATCATATCCCTCTTTCTTGCAATGCTTGCAAGAGGGCTTCCTTTCCTTCCTCGTCACTGCATTTGAATTCTTGCCATGCCATTTCCTCTTGTCCTCTTTCCTTGAAGACAATGATTCTCCTGACACACCTTCTTTTCCTACTTCAATATGCGTAGCTTGAACAGAAACCTCATCAAGGTTAGTGGGTCGAAACATGAATACAGTGTTTCTAATATGTGCAGGTAAACCTCCTATATACTTCATAAGAGTTTCTTGTGTTTGTAAAGGGATATCTAACATCAATGCCATTTTTCGAAAGCCATCAATATACCTTGCACTGTTTGTCCTTTTCTTAGTTTTAAACATTGCCATTCAATTAATGCTTTTTCTTTATAACCCAAAGGATAGAATTATTTCCTAAGTGCGGAAATGAAGCTTTGCCATGATGGAAATACATTACCCACTTGTTGCGTTCCATTTTGCAACTTGTTTTGCCACCAGATGAGAGCTGTGCCTGCAAGTCTCAAAGATGCCAACTTTGTTTGTGTGGCCTCATCCTTGATCTGTTGCACACTGCAGTAAACCTCCATTTGCCTGATCCAATTGTCAAGTCTCTCTGCATTAACTTCACCATCATATATGGGTAACTCAAATTTAACATCAAGTTTTAACAATGGCATTTCATTCTTATGCTTATGAACATGTTTCTTTGCATTAGATTTAGAACTTGAACTTGAAGAAGAAGGAGAAGAAGGAGAAGGAGGAGGTGATGATGGAGGTGAAGGAGGAATCCGAGGATGATCCTCTTCCTCTTCACTTTTTCCATTTGAAGATTCACCCAGATTTGGTCTTTTCCATTCTAAGATATCCTTGTACAAAACTTTCACCATTTCCGACATAGCAAGGAAAGTTTTCCGGAACTCTTTCTCATCCTGAGAAAGCCCTTCTTCCGATGCCATCTTCTCGCTGTGAGAAGCTCTCTTTCTCAATCCAATCAATGGATTCTCTTTAACAAGCTCACCTTCACCATGTTGTAGCTTTTCCTTAGTTAACATGCAAAACTCAAATCCAAACTTGAACTAGATCTGATACCACTTGATCCGAAAAGATCTTTTAATGACTGTGGTTGAGTTTTTAATTGCATGCGTTAATTAACCATTTAAGAAGCTGAATGAAAGAGGATGAATTTAATGAAGGAACATAGCAGCCATAAAAAAGTATACATATCTGAACTGAAGCAATAAGAATAGTAAACCATAACAAGAGAAGTGATAACGGAGTTTAGCACAAAATTGCCTACGTCTCTGGGCCTTTGTCTCAGTGGGGGAGGCTTCTTTATTTCTATTCAAAAGCTCAAAAAATACATCGCAGCAGTGCCATTAGGCTACAAGACTGATCTGGTCATGTTCTTCTAGATCTATATAACCCAGCAGAAGAAACGACACGCAAAACGGATGACCGAAGCTCCCAAAAATGGCCCGCAAGCATATGCTCCTCAACAGCTTCCCTGCATAAAAATGGCTTTGGCTTGGCTTCCCTTCAGCATAACTCTTCTCTGACTGTCCCCCATGGCCTCAAAAAGGCTTGGTTTTTATAGATCTGAAGTTGTTTATCCATCCCCAACTTCCTCCCAAAATCTGGCCTCCAAAAATGCCCAATATCTCCCAAAAATGGGCAAAATCCATTAAATCTGCTTAAAAAATCACTAAAAAATCACTAATATATGGTGAAAAACCCACATTTGTGAAAATATAGGGCTAAGCCCCCTAACTGGGCGTGCGCCCCTGGTCTTATGTCTCTCTGCATGGGATCAGGGCTCAAAATAGGGCAACTTAAGTGGGCTAAGCCCCTTCTCATGCACGCCCCCCTAGTTTTATAGGATATCCCCAAGATCCTTGGGCTGGGGCTTATCCCCTTGTGTGCCCATACACCTTTACAATACACTTTAATAAAATTAAAGTGGGTTATATTTAATAAGCAACATCAAGGTCCCGTTGGTACAAAGGACTTTTGCCAAGTCTTGGGCGCCTACCAAGAGGTCATGGGATCAAACCCCATGGACTCCAATAAAACTTTTTCCACCAACCATTAAACAATACCATGGTGCCACGTGGCACCCAACCATTTGCCAAACAAATGCCACTTGTCAGCTGTTGGTTGGATCCCTATCATTGACCAATCACCTTCTGTTGGACTGCCACTTGTCGCCACTTGTCTCTGCCATGTCAGCACTGCTGATGTCATCATTTGACTGGACCTGTTGACTTTTTTCCTGTTTGGGAAAACAGTCAGAGTACGATAACTCTTGCATACAACGTCCATTTGAGAAAGTAAATATATGGTTGGAATCGGGAGAACGAGATGGACGCAATGGAGTTGGTTTCATCGAATTCTGAGCACTTTCATTTTTTAGCCTTTTTGAGCCCTATCAGGCTCCTGGATCCGATTCTGGATCAAAGAAGGAGGGAATGTTGAGCTCAAAATCATTATCACCCACAACCTTAGTGATGGTGTAAGGTCCATAGCAGAGTGGATGAAGCTTTCGATGGGGCCCCGTAAGGCATTCCTTATGCAAGTGCAACGAAACTTTATCTCCCACCTGGAACTTTTGTGGCACCCGATGTTGATCATGGCGCTACTTGTACTTGGCATTGGACTTCTTTAAAATATCTCAAACCTATTTGTGGATGTCTTGGATCTACTCAATGAACTTGGTAGATTTGTCTTCTTCAGTTTGATCATGGTACGAGTCTACCTGGGTGGACGTAAGGGGTAGTGCAACATCCATGGGACCCAATGGTTGAAATCCCAACCCCACCTGAAAGGGGCCATGGTCGATTGAGCTATGTAGTGCTCTATTGTAGCTGTGTTGAACATAGGGAAGACTCTCATCCCATGTGAGGGGATTCTTGGAATTATACATGAAAAATATGCATAATCATCTGAATGACGACCTCAGTTTGACCATTCATTTGGTATCCAACAATGACTAGAGGCTCGACCAAAATGTGTTACTTTCCTGATTTGAGATGATGGTTTGTGGTATCCCAAAATGTACCCATACTCATTCAAAGAAGAGCTTGGAAGTGGCCTCTGCTATAATTCTCTTCTTGTAGGTGGCCAAAATTTCCATTTTAGAAAAACAATCAACCACCACAAAACACAGTCATTTCTCCGCTTGGTTGACAGAAGGCCCGACATGTAGTCCATCGATATGGATTCCCAAGGCCTTTTAGGAGTAGGAAGAGGGGTGTACATGCATTTTTTCTTAATTATTGGTTTGGAAATGGTGTAGGTAGTGCAAGACCTGATGTACTTGCTGAAATCCAGTTGAAGTTTCGGCCAATAGAAATGTTGTTGCATCACTACCATTGTATTTTTGTTGCCGAAGTGTCCGGCCACCCAACTGTAGTGGGATTCCCAAATCAACTTCGCTCGCTCACTTGATGGAACATAAAGATGGACTAGATGGTACAAAAACCCATCCTGAATATGGAAATCAATGAAAACTATGTTTGCGCCCAACATCTGGTAGGTGGCGGAAAAGTCAGGATTTCTATCATAGAGTTGGGGCCACCAGAGGTCTCGTGGCCGCAGGATTTTAGCATCATGGTGAGTGATGAAACTGGAGGGGGGCTAAGGAAATAAACAACGTGATTGTTTCTCCTTTTCTTATACTTGATGTTGATATGGAAATACTGCAAGTATGTGGACCACTTCTGATGGCGGTCATTCTGCAATTTTCCATGTGTCTGCATGAACTACAACGACTTATAATTGGTGTGGATGACTGTATCCTTCTCTAGAATGTAATGCCTCCATTGGTGGTAGGCTTGCACAATGGAGTACATTTATTTGTCATAAGTAGGTTACTTACATACAACATCTGATAATGTCTCACTATGATAGGCCACAGGGTGTCTGTGCTGAGTGAGAACTGCACTCACATCATGGTATGAAGCATCTGTCTCGATCTCAAAGGGATGATGCAGGTCGGGTAATGAGAGCATTGGGGTTAAGCATAATCGTTGCTTCAAATCATAGAATTATTGCAATTGCGATAGGCCCCACACAAACGTTTCCTTACCACCACCACTAGTTACTTGGCTGAGAGCCCATGCAATGTGGGAGAATCCCAACATGAACCTGCGATGGAAATTGACAAGGCCTAAAAAGATCTGAATCTCAGTGAGTTTGGTTGGGGTTGTAGAATCACGAATGACATGGATCTTGGTGGGATAAACATGCATCCCATGCTCATCAACGATTTATCCTAGGTATTGGACCCTGTCCATGTCGAAGGATCATTTTTTCTAAATTTGCGTATAGATTGTGTTGTCACAAAGTGTGCAAAATCTGTTGAATATGTTGCAAGTGTTCCGCCCAAGTCTTTCTATGGATGAGGATGTCATCCAGATACACCACCACAAAAAAATTGGTGAAAGGCCGCAAGATATCATCCATCATCCTCATGAAAATTGTTGGGGCATTTTTCAAAACCAAAGGGCATGACCAACCATTCAAAAATACCTTCTTTGGAATTGAAGGCAATTTTCCATACATTTGTATGCTCTATTGAGACCTAATGGTAGCCAAGATTCAGATCAATCTTACTGAAGTATTTGGCCCCATTGAGTTGGTCAAGGAGATCATCGATTCGTAGAATCGAGTACTGGTTCCTGACTGTGATTTTATTTAGGGCCCGATAATCGATATAGAGTCACCAGGTCCCGTCTTTCTTCTGCACAAGCATGATTGGGATTCCACATGGTGATGAGCTGGGTCATATGTGCCCCTTTTGGATCAGTTCTTGGATTTGACGCCTGATCTCCTCATTTGCTAACATAGAGTAGTGATAGACTGACCGATTGGGTAGTGGTGCACTTGGGGTCAGATCGATGGAATGTTTGACCTGATAGTGTAGAGGTACCCCAGTGGGTGAGGAGAAGATGTCTTTTTATTCTTCCACAACCTTATCCACTTGCTTCTACTGCATGGAGAGATCATCTGTGCAGGCCATGGATGTGGATGCAACCTTTCGCTCACTTTGAGAGCGAATCATGAAGAAGAAAAACTTTCTGCATTGCTTGGCGAGATCAAGGAAATGGCAGTAGGTGGGACTACCTTAGGTATCCTGTACAATTTCCTATTCAAAGTAATAATAACACTGTGAGGCCTAGAATTGTATATAACATGATGTTTCCATAAATACGGTTGGACCAAAATAACTTCACAAACTTCAAGGGGAGTGACATCACACAATACCTCACATTTGAAGAGATTGATGTCATAGGACATGCAACATATTTTTGGCTAATGTGAAGATCGCTTCCTTGGCGGAGCCATCTAATGGTGTATGGTTATGGGTGTGGCATTGTTGGTAGGCCCAACCGCTTGATGACCTCCGCTGAGATGAGTTTCTTCTGGCTACCACTATCAACGATGAAGTGTAGTGGAGTACCATTCACCCACATCTATGAATGAAAGATACACTCACCTTCCTCTGGCTCATCAAGTTCACTAGGATGGATCTTGGTGGTAGCAACGGTGGTACTGGGTTCTGTGTCAATAATTTGTCTCCCCTTTTCTGGTTTTGACTCTGAGTCAGAATTTGCATCTGATTCAGAGGATTTCACCTCCACTACCAATGAATTCTTTGAGCGAAAATCAATAGAGTTATGCCATGGGATATTATGGAAGTTCCACCACTTCCTGGTGTCTTTCTTCATCTTTCCATTCTCTTTCTTTGTTTGTGGCTTACACTTGTTGTCTTGAGGCTGTCCATATTTGATTTGCCCTTTGTTATGTGAGTTGGGTCTTCCCTTGCCCTTTTTATGCTGTGAGGGGTTCCCAGACCCAAACTTCTGCGTCTTTTTTTTAAGCTTCTGCTCGATTTTGATAGCATATCGATAGGCCGCGACCAAAGAAGAGATTTCCAGAAACTCCATTTCTATCTGGATGTATCTATGCAAACTGATGCGGTACTTGAGCACCAGATGTCACTTAGAATCTTTGATACCTAGCTTGTTGTGCAAGGTATGGAAGACATTGGTGAACTTTGGAACTGTTTGGTCTCTTTCTTGCCTCAGCGTGGTCCATCTTGTATACAAGTCATCATAACTTCCAATAGGGTAGTATTGTTCCTTAATAACATCCCTAAAGGAACCCCAAGTGGGTGTAACTGCAAATAATGTGGATCCCTCTATTTCATTTTGCTCACAAAAAGTATCCCACCAATCTTTGACATAGGGGACAACCTTGAGGAGTGAAAATGTAATATTTTCTCTATCGAAAAAGTTGTGGACAAAAAAATACCCTTCTAGAAGGTTTAACCATTTATCTATGACATCTGCATCTATTTGACCTTCAAATATAGGAATATCAAAATTGATCTATACATTGAAGGGGGTGGTTCCTCTGCTTGAGGTAGATGCGTTGCTTGTCGAAGGATTTGTGCAAAGATATCCATCATCTCATTCCTCTATCGCTCGAGGGATTCCTCGAGTAACATTTTGAAAGGATCTCATGTCCTGTCGTCTTTATTTTCTCCCACCATGGAAGGTTTCTTGGGTGTGAGATAGTGGTTTTCCTCAAGAGAAACAAGTTCGAGATCCAACTCTCTATACCCTGACCTCATTAGGGACATGTAATAAAAATGACAAGGAGCAAACCACTTTGATACTACTGATACGTATTTATGAGCGGAACGAAATGAAACAGATATTTATAATATTAAAATAGAGACAATGAATAATAAAAAGGATATAGTAAAACTTGACTTCTATTAAATAAGAAATATGTTGAAACTGTAAAATGCAGACTGAAACAAGCTTGCTAGAATGGTGGCAACTTATCTCTGAAAAGAGATGTGACGGCTACACTCATTCTCAAGATGATGAGTACAATGAGGCTATGAAAGCCTTTTTACAATAAACATGAATGAAAAAATCCTAGAAATCCAAAAAAATAACCCTAGGAGATGAAGCACGAAAAGTAATGTGGCCCTGTTGGGGTAAGTTGGTACATCAACTTCCCGGGGTCGTAACTTTTGCATACGATCTCTATTTTAGGCACACGATATCCCGTTGGAAAGGTCTATATGAGGAATACACATTATGCCATTAAAATCTGAATTTGTCTACAGTTCGACTATGGCGAGCTCTAAAAACACTGTTTAGCGCCTCAAAACGGTCTCGGAAGTTCAGGACCTGAAAACTAGGAAAAAAATGCCAAACTGAGAAACTGCCAAGATGAGCCAGTTGGAAGATGCACCAAGGGATTCAATAAAAATTACATCAAAAAAAAAAGTTTCCTTATTCAATGTAAATGTAAGAGAAGGAATACGATATACCGATGTCAATCAATAAAACAAGGTAAACAATGGAAATGGTATAAAAATGCATGTTCAAATGTTCATCAATCCATGGTCTGGTGGGAACTTGGGGTGATGGTTGCCAAGGTAACCCAAGTTCAAATCCATGCATGCATGTTTTCACCTTGTGTGGTGGTGCCATATGTGGCAAGAATATTAGGCTCTCCTTGATAAAAGAGTCGGTATATTGGTCATATCTTATCTAAGTTTAGTGCAAGCAATTACTGTACTTTAAGCAGACAAGCTACATGGACCCTCCTCTAACAATAAATGTTTTGGTGGAACTAAATGTAGGTGGGGAGGAAAATTTATCCTAGGTTTACCATAAAAATAAAGGCATGATCAATGGAAAGTAGCATATTGCATACCAATCCAACCCATGTCTAAAAACTAATACAAAAGAAATAGAAATATCCATAAAAGAGTAGAACCACGAAAACGACTCATAAAGGGATGCAACCAGATAAACATATTTACAACTAGCATCACGTGGTAGATGTCTAGTACAATTAACTTCCCATATTATATAGCATACCCCCCTCCAAACCCAACATAGACAAATAATTAATTAAATTTCTACATAGTTCTACAACTTCACCCTTCACTCCACAGATCAGAAGAAAAAATATTTAGCATTCAGAAAGAACATTAATTCACTTACCATATTTATTCATTAAACTGTTAGTAACATATTAAGGAGATGCCAACATTAACCCCAAAAAATAGGATCAATAAGAAAAAAGTTACCCCGTCATTAAACTAATATTATCTACAGAATAACTCATATTGAATGAGAGGAAAAACAAACTCCGATATTTATTTTTATAGTAGGTGACTTGAAACAGAGAATAAACAATGCTTTGTAGAAATATTTATGATAAACAAGAATTAAACACATTGGAGGCATACAGTCAAGGCCAAGCACAGTTGGTATACCATTGCCTCAATAAACAAGAGAGGATATATAAAACATATCTATGCTCACACTACTTGAGTTTTTTTTCCTTGGAGAAAAAAATTAAGACTTTGAAGTAGGATTAGAACCTCTTACCAACATGTTGAAAGTAATACCTAAAGCTTACAGTACATAAATTATTTTTCTATGATTGATAATTAGTGTGAAAGAGCATACAAACTCTTATGTATCTACCAAGCCTTCACCTTATAACAACATATATGTTTAAAATATACACAAGAAATAGCCTATAGTTCCCACCATAATCCCAAATACATGTGGGAAAATTTTGAGTCTCGGTAGTATAGATACTAGATAACAAAGAAGCTAGAACAATTAACATAAATCCTTACTGGAGGAAAGTACAAAACAAAGGCTACAATGTTGTGCCAAATGTCTTTTTTCTTGCAGATGAGATGAAATATTGAGACTGTAATAGATTTATTTTTTCTTGCAGATGAGATGAAATATTGAGACTGAAATAGATTTATGTTATGCTAGATATAGCTAGTTATAAAGATTATAAAAATTAGAGGTGTTACACAACCCAAGGGTAGACTGGTCAAGAAAAGACTAGATACAATGCTACCAATATCCAACTCTATATAGTTAGGGTATTACAACTAGAATCTCCAAAAATTAGCAAATATTCATCATCTTCAACAAAGAATAATGACCCCAATTTCTATCCTTTTTGGGATAGAAGATAACATCATACAATGTACTTTTATCCTATATGGAGAACCAAATCCCTTACTCCAAACCATATGTTAAAGTTATACTTTCTAAAGATATAAAACTAGGTAATATTCTACAGGATGAACCTTTTGCTTCCATGGGGGGAGAGTTGAACCAGTGGATGCCCACTATCATGCTTGGTAGAAGGGAGATAACCAAAAAGGTTTGTGGTATAAATGAGGTTCAATTTTATTGTAGATCGATGTTTTAGTGGTATCCTAGCTCTCAGGCCCAGTGGCTAGGGTTAATGATCATAATCTAGTTCACAACACACCCATCTATTTCTCTAGCAGAAGGATCATGTTTCTTCCTTGAATTGATCACATACAAAGGTAAATTTCCCGATGGTGTAAATTATAAAAAATTAAATAAAAACAAAAAGAAGAATGAGCCTAGCTCAATACATACAAGTTTACACATGAAATCATAGTTCAAGTCTTCAACAGCTAGATCCTCTTTTCATTGCCATAATAACAGTCTAAGTGTGTTCAACAATAGCAGGAAGAGAGTTTCTCCAACAACCCCAACAAAGCAATCAACCGAGGAGCAATTCAAATGAGACAAGTGTTCTATCAACATCCATTAGAAAGTCTTACTACTACAGGGGCATATCCCTATATTGGGATTATGTTGCCCATTAATGCTCTCCCCTTCGATAGCCATTCAACTATGATGCCAAAATTCCTGAAGAACATATGAGTTTAGGGAAAGTAGCTGCTTGCCCCACCACTTTCTGTTGCAACTAATGTGAGGTATGAATGGGAAAGCATACAACCTCAATAAGGCTTGTTCCTTTTGTCCTTTCATAAATAGTTTTTATTGAATTGGCTTAGGTTGTCTTAGTTTGGAACTGTCTTTGTGTGTTTAAAAAATTAAAATAAGAAGACATAGTTGCTAATATTATACTACCAGTTACCTGGCAAGTAATAATGTATGATATTAACGAGGGTTTTACCTTCATGAGACAATTTTTTTTGTTCTGGATAGATTAGGCTTCTTAAATCTCAAGGTCAGGTAAATCATTTTAGTGGGAGTCTCCAGAACACATGAGGGTCTAATATTTCCTTATATTGTAACCCTACATTGATCTCCATGAATCCTAACTCACCTTGTTTTATTAGTTGACATTCTTATCAATCTGATTTTTCAAAGACCTAACTTGCCTTACCATAATTGTCAAATCCAAGGCCTTATTTGAATTCCTATTTTGGTTGATATTATTGCATGAGAAGTGACCCTCAATTTTTAACTTGTGTTATCATCTTCATTCAGCCAAACCCTTATTTGTTTTGTCATTCTCAATTTGTACATTTGTAAATCTTGCCAAAGATTAAAAAATCCTTCAATAAATATACTACTTATCCTAACTTGCTATGGTATCCATGGTTGGTAAGCATGTTGATTTGACCAAGAAAAAAAGAGCCTCAAAACAAATTGCCTTTGCTCACTTTGTCTAATGGAAAAGCTATTTCAACCTCCTGTTCCTAGTGGGTGTATTTCCTTTTCTAAGGATAGATTTGCTTTGCTGTAATACTTGACATTTTTAATGTTTTTCTTTCATTTCAAACTTTTTGCCTGATTCCTGAATCTCGAGTCACCATATTATCATGAACCCTATGTGTTTTTGTTGTTTTGAGAGCAAGGAGAAGCTTGTTATTATAACCGAGGGTCTTATCCTATGCTTGGGAGTATTTCTAGTTGTGTAATTCATCTCTCACAATAGGTATACATTCATCCTATGCTCAAGGGAAGCATGCCTCAGAAAACCTAATGTAATGTTGTTTCAAACAAAAAATTACCTCAAAAGTAGTGGTTGGTTGTGGTGATCTCTTAACAACATGCAGTGGATGACATTGGTTTGGCAGCGAAGTGGTAATGATTTTTTGTGTGCAGAATAGTCCTCAGACCATTTTTCACAACAGGAAGGTCATGTGGTATGGTAGTTGAACCAAGCTAAGTGTTGAGCAGGGGAGCCTTTTATGGATCATTCTTAGAAAATTCCCCATGGAACAAAATAAGGGATGGTTATTAGTTAAATTTCTGAAGTGATGATTTAAAATCATTGCAAATCATGTTCTCAAGGATTGTTGTATGAATAACTAAGGGGATTTGAGTGATGTTGAGAAGCTCTTTGGCCAAACAGTGGTAGAGGAAAGAATGTTAATAAATTTGATCACCCAAGAACACCTTCACACAAAGAGAAGCCTTATGTGTCATAGGTAGAAGAGGAAATCCATCATATTAACCTAAAATTTGAGTGTGGATGAACACACGAGGAAGGAAGGGTTTTGGTTTGAAATTCATATATGTCATTTGTTAGCATGTTTTGTCTCATTCTACTCTTTCCCGTATGTCATACATATGTATACTTCAATGATGAGAATTTTCCTTTGTTAGAAAGTCACTTTGTCTATCATGAAACACATGCATCGACCTTTAAGGAAATTTATATTTGTTGTTTTAAGATGATTTAGTTTTTGGGTAAGATCAAGTTAGTTAATAGACAGAGGAGTTGTGAAGGGCTAGTGCTAAAATATAATGTTTTTAGCAGTTTTGTCCTTGGGAAAGTAACACAAATTGTATCTTTTATTCCATCTAATCCAAGCAACATCTTTTATCCTTGCTTTCAACTACTTATGGGAAGCTAAAGTGTGATTTTTTGTGTGTTAATCAAATTTGATTCTATGCATATTTGTATGTTTGATAACAACTTACAACCCCTAGGGGCACCCCTTTGAGACAAGAACAACACAAGTCTGAATGGAAAGATATCCAGCAGTGACAAGAGTTGGTTATATATAGTTGTCATATGGATTTGCCTATACAGATTTACGTGATAAAATTACCTCAAGTATTTAGAAAATTAGTCAAATTGACTCCCTAAGGTTCAAGTGCAAACTAAAATCTCTTTTAAATTTCCTTCCAAATTTCCGTCCAACTTCAAGATCTTCTCAAAACTACATGTGCCAACTATTTATGTTGGATTCCTTGAAGATAAACTGCCTATCACATATGTCAACACAATTTTTTGGTTTTCATGCTCCCTTGTCAACCACTTAACCCAAAATCTCAACTCTCTTTTAACTTCAAGTCTTCAAAGCAACTTCTTGACCCTTTGACTTTTCAGCTAACTTCAAATCTCAAATTTCCTTCAAATTGTAGTCGAATTCTAGACGCCCATTGTTAATTTGACTCCCACCCATTACAAAGGCCTCAAGCTTGAGTCAATTTTCAAATGCCTTCTTCCTTTGAGTAGTCAAAATATTGACCAACTTAATCGAATCCTCCTAGATACAGATTAATATTTTAAGGGTTGATCAACCAATGTAAATATGCAATATCATTTTATAGAAACTATACAAACCATTTTCCTCTTATAAATTTCAAAAAAATAAAATGAAATAAAAAGCCAACAAACTGGATTTAATTTTCAGAACAAATTTATTTTACCAGAACATCAACCATATTTTTCAATAGTAAGCTCAGTCTTATGCATAATTTCAAAATAAAATTCATAATGAGATCAACATGGATCTATAAGTTTACTTATAATGGGACAATTAAAAAATATGAGTCTGCAGGATCAACCTTTGCCAATGCAAGTTGAATTACAAACTAATCTCTAAGATAATTACAAATATGACAAGATTCAAATCTTAGATGAATTTCATTTTAAAGAAAGTGAGATGCAGAAAAAAAGCGAGTTATTAGATTGGTATCCTGATTTCTCCTTTAAGCCATGGCATAAATCCCAAACAATGATGGCTAGCATCTTATACAAACCATAACACAATTCTGTAACAAATATTCTTTTGAATAATAATACAAACCATAACACAATTCTGTAACAACTATTCTTTTGAATAATAATACAAAAAGTGCATATGTGATCCCCATTATGCTCCTAATATAGAGTTAAATTTACATTATTTGGAGATTATATAAGAATTAAGACTTAGCTCAAGACTAAAAAAATTGGATCATAATATGTATCATATGCAAGCAAGCTTGTTGAAAAGCATCCAAATTGCTCTTCACTTTGCAATGTACTTGGAAATGGCACCGATTCAATGTTGGAGAGAAGTATTAAAGAATAAATAGATGATTAAATCCAGATTCCAAGGATTAAATTCAGTTTGATGAGTTTATATTCCACCAGGTCTGTGAATATGTTTTTACATGTACTCTAGTCCATTGGTTTCTTCATGTATATCCTCACTTCTAGAATGTGAGAAGAAATTACTTGTAATGTAATGAATCAATGATATTATTTTTTATCAAATTTGATTGTTGACTAACCTGAAAATAAACATGTTACCTTTTTTAGCTGCAGCTGCTCACTACTATAGTTGCTTCCTTTTCTTATTATTGTCTCTTATCATGTTATTTTAATTGTTTTGCAAACAAACAACGGATACCAAAAAATGTTGCAATCATTATTCATTGGAAATGTGGACCTTTCAAGGAAGCCATGATTATCAAGTGGTATGTTGAGTGATCTTTGGAATTAAATGTATTTAACCTCACCAAAACTATAATCAATGAATATGTTTTTAAAAAACAAGGGTATGGTCAACATTTTTCCAAACATTGTGATTGCAACAATATTTGATAAGCATGACCAAATATTCATTAGAACGAAACTCAATGGTAAAAGTGTACAACGCATAATCAAGAAAACTATGAGATATCCCATTTTCAAATTTGGTGTAAATCACCAAAGGCTCAGACTCGGCTTAGAAAAAGTAAAAGTGAATTCACTAGCAGTAAAATAGATCAGTATTTCAGGCAATAAATCTCCATTGTAATAAATTCGTTCACATCTTTTGAGATTTTTAAAATAAAACGAGGACAACTGTAGAATCTGAAAAAAAAATACAGAGAATTAGGGTAGCAATATATTACATTGCCAGAACAAAGCTCAAAAATAATGCATCCAAGTGACCAGATGCCAATATTTTTATTATAAGTGAGCCCTAATATAACCTCTGGTACACGATAAGAATGAGATTGCACATATCAGCAAACATGATCTATTTGAAAGAAGCTGCCACCAAGATCTATCACCTTCATATCACACCTACTGTAGCTTTTAACCAGTATATTCTCTGGCTTCAAATCACAGTGAATGAGACCAAGGCCATGCAAAAAATGTAATTCTTCCAGACATTGAATTGTAATTGACTACATGAAAAACAAAATTATGCAATTAATGAAGCAACTATATTGAGATAGACAGGCTTAATATAAAGTGAATAAAAACCCAAGATACACAAATATTTCTGAAAAATTGCCATCACAATGATAAAACCTTTTTAAGTGAAACCAACCTGTAATCTTGGCATGGTAAAATACACCTCTCCTCCAAAATCTCTATTAAATTTATGAAATTCATACAAGTTTGCTTTCAAAAGTTCGCAGATGATGAATAAATGCTCTTGTAAAAAGTACAGTAACACATCAAAAAGAAGATCATTTAAGATGTTAACATCTTCCACATAAGTCATTTTAATATAAAATAATAGTCTATTATATACAAGATGAGATAATTTTATTAATGTCCAATGCATGACCACAAAAGTAGACCACAGAAATAGGTCAATGGGACTCAAGAATACATCTTAGTGAAAGTACAAAAAAATAGTGGGAGTGTGAAACATCTCCAATTGCTACTCTATCAAAAGATGAAAAACAGAAAAAAACATTAAAAAAGAACTAAGTATATAGCTAACTAATAAGAGTACAAATTAAGTGTAGAAACAAAACCATAACAAGTAGAAAAATCAAATGTCAAGTTGTGTCGGAACTAGAAGCCAAGGCCAAATAAGGAGGTGAAGAAGGGGGGAGAGAAGAAGGCTCCTCCACCAAGTCATCAACGACCATGAATGGGGTGATTAATGGGAGTAAAAATTAAATGCAGAAACAAATCCATGACAACTGACAAGTAGAAAGAATAAATATCAATGTCTTCTTGAACTAGAAGATGAGGCAGAATGAGTAGGTGAAGGGGAGAGAGAAGAAGGCTCCTACACCGAGTCATCAATCACCAAAAATGGGTTGATGCAATGGCTCATAATGTCATCTAGAGAATACTTGGGGGCCTGGCTATATAATCCTAGGAGGAGCCATGGATCAAAGAGATCATAATAGACCTCTGTAGTTACATGTTAATTTGCATGTGTTTCTTCATTGGATGTCAAACTAATTAGTGATAGGATGTGCCTCTCTTTCTAGGTACTAAAATAACAACCATTTCACACCTAACTAAAATTCGATTTGTTGTTCATTCAGTGCATGATCCACCCCTTGCTGAAAATAAGACACCATGCAAAGTTTCAATTCGCTGGATAGAGGATAAACTACTCTAGGAAGTACACCTTCCACCTATTAGAGATATATTTGTTATGCTAATAATACCCACCATAGAGGATCCCTTCTATTGGTATATTTATTCAAAAGAAACACTCTCCTCATATTATTCATGATCATCAGAAAAGCACTCCCCCCTTTGTGTATGCATCCATGTTTGGATCAATGCCCTTTTGTTGCTATGGTTCAATGAAGAGCAGTCAGAATATTAGCTGCTACTTGCCACAAAATACCATCATCTCCACCATTTTCTACCTCAAAAATAATGTCCTTTGCATATTGAGAACATAGAAGTTCTCCTACATTTTGTAGCACATTTCTGTAAGTTTATGTGATAACCTATTTCTGTAAGTTTCAAAGTTGCATGGAGTACAAGGGTGAGTAGCATGTGGATAAGAATACATTGTGTTTGGGTAAGGAGAGAGCACACTCTTAGTGTGTTTTCAGATAACTACATGCAAAAGAATAGAGGGTAGCAGTCCTTAGCCAGGCCTCTATTAAATCGGTTTAGCGTGGGCCGACTAAGCTTTTTCATTGATTGAGTCCAAAAGAACCATTTTCTACCTCAAAAATAATGTCCTTTGCATATTGAGAACATAGAAGTTCTCCTACATTTTGTAGCACATTTCTGTAAGTTTATGTGATAACCTATTTCTGTAAGTTTCAAAGTTGCATGGAGTAGAAGGGTGAGTAGCATGTGGATAAGAATACATTGTGTTTGGGTAAGGAGAGAGCACACTCTTAGTGTGTTTTCAGATAACTACATGCAAATAGTAAACAACAGTTAGGGTGTATTAATAGAGGCAATTTCACATTGATTTTGGACAACAGGTGGCAGAGAATGCATAAGGTTTCATTTGGTTGCCATGTTTAGACAGTATGGAGGATGCAGTTTTAGAGGAGAAGGGTAATTATGTAATGTTGGATTTTTTTCATTGTATGGATGGGATCCTTTGAGGTTTGATGTCAATTTGCTTGTAATTCCCAAAATTCTTGACAATGAATAAAAACTTGAGCGCTTGGGCCACATGCTTTCTCTTTTCTTTCTTGTGTATTGAAATTATATTTATAGATACTTACAACCTTCTGTTTTAAGGAAAATTTCATGATATTTTGTGGGTATTCCTCCCCTATTTTTGACGTAGTGGTTGTTTTGACGAAATAGCACTATTTTCCAAAGGGTCAATGTTTTAAAGTATGAGAAGCAGAAGTAGGAAATCGACATCTAGTTGCACACTTAATTATCTTTACTTTTATTTTAAATAGCTCAGAATTATGTTCAAATATATGTTGCAGACCTAAAGGCACCGCCCATTTTAGTGCCAATTAGGCATGTTGGCTTCTTAGACCACTGTGATGAGACTCAACAAGGACGGTGACCTAGAGAGACCAATAATTTTCCAAAATACAATCCACGACATTTCTATGTGACCTATTACTAAGTGATTTCCAAAAGATGTACAACAACGGGGGAAAAGTTTTTCACAAAGCGTCTTTATGGTTCGACAATTTTCTACTTTCAACTATGAAATAGTGTTCGATTTAAGCTAGGAAATTATTCCTAACTATTCCTCCTAAATTCTGCACTTCGAACTTCAATTTTGAAATAAAGTTATGACGAATAACCAAAGATAAATATGATATCAACCCATCATCATTTTTCCACACTGGAAAATGAAAACTTTTTTTCCTTGGAGCTAGACGTTCATAGTGTCAAACAAAATAAATGTACTTCAATTTTCGAAATAATGATCTTACTTGGAGGGATACTTTCTTCTGCGTAGCAATATCATGGTCAATAGAGTCCATATCGGCTCAAACAAACTTGGAACGGGAGGGTCGACTGGCGTTGGGAGGTTCCGTGGAAGCCTATTCCTCCATGGCGCTCATGGTTTCCAAAATAAATCCTATTCAAAACCCTATAATCCCAAAATGACTCAAGAAATGAAACAACAAAGTTCAAATGGAGTACAAATAAAAATATGCAAACAAAGAGGTAGTTCTTGTGCAGCTTGGGGAAGGATATGCAAGCAAATTAAGAGCACGGAATATAGAGGAAGCTTTGGAAAATTTAGAGTTAGGGTTTCAACTTTGTTTTCACAGGTTGAGTGAATGCTAAGAAATGGTGCAACCATGATCGCCTCTTCCTCCATGGATCTCATGGTTTCCCAAAAAAAAACCTTTTCAAAACCCTCTACTCTCCAAATCGCTCAAAAAATGCAGCAACGACCTTCAAATGGAGTACATATAAAAATATGGGAACAAAGCAACAGTTCCTGTTCAGCTTGGGAAGGATCTGCAAGCAAATTAAGATCATGAAATACAAAGGAAGCTTTGGGAAATTTGGAATTGGGGTTTCGGCTTTGTTTTCAAAGGTTAAGTAAATGCTAAGAAATAGTAGCGTCACTTTTTCTTTTCAATATTTTTCCTTAAAAGTTTCAAATATTAAAAGGAAAACATAAATTTTAATAAGGCGAAACTACCATGTAAATATTTTCTTACATGCTAAGTCATCGAACATTGTTTTTTTGTTAATATTAACTTTCCCTTGTTTTTGGTCAAAGTTGGGCATACCGCAATGTCATCGTACTTACGATGAACATGAAAGCCAACAAAAAGATGAACTTTGGTCATAACACAGACGATTGTGAACGTTTGTCGCAAGATAGACAAAAACGTTAGTTGAAAAATCGAAAACAAAAGAATGACATCATAATTACAACGAACATCAGGGAGCCCAAAAACAATGATTAAAATTTTAATAATTATGTAGTAATTTGCGACAATACGATTAATTTTATCCATATCATTGTAATATTTCGTCAAATATTGACCCCATATGTACTAGTGTTAATTTTCATGGCCTCCTCGTGCAATGCAGTTTGGAGGGAGGCAAACGATTATTTATTTTCATTGATCTGTGCCTACCATGTGTGTAATATACGATCCTGAGTGGTACTTATTTCAAGGGATTTCTATAGGTGAGTCTAGAGCTATAAGTTGAAGTTGACCACTCTCCAGAATCCTTTCACGTGAGATTTTTCTTTACCAAAACAACTTTTCTGTGGAAACAATCTTATTCTTCAATTCCACCTGATCTGGTGGTGGGGTGGTCTTTAGATTCTTTTGGAGCTCCACATTCTATGATTGCACTCCCTAGATAGCCTCCTACACATTGATAAGTTTTCTTGGCACAAGGAGGTCAAATTATTCACTAGACAAACTAGGAATGCATGTGTATACCTCATCCATGACGTTGATAAACTAGGTGTGCGAAGCCACCTCCACCGCATCACATTGTTGAAATTAATTGTGTGTATCCATATCCTATGCATGTCTTTGTTGTATCTCTGAATATGACGTGCTTAGAACACACTGCATGTCACCCAACTCATTCATTATTTTATCCATAAACACTTGCAAGTCTTGTGAAGGCACTTGTGCCAAATATAGCTTAGCATAATGCAAGGAATGAGGTGTCGAACTAGTTGATGTGGCGAGTGTTATCAAGGCTAATGGATTTAGTTGTAGCCCACTTCTTTGTAATTTCACGTGGTGATGGAACACCCATGGTGCCATCGATGATTACCTATTCATGAGGCTTAGGGTCGACCAATGGTCTAAAAATATTCATTGTGTGACAAAGCTTTCACAACTATTGCGACAACTTCTAATGTAGTATCTACTGCAATTCCAAGTTAGATTGTAGCACCTTGACGATACTATAGATTGGTGTGGGGGAAGGTCTTCGCTCCTGAACTTGAGTTTTGGCATCTATGTCTTGGTTCTCTATATAAATAGTAAATATATTATGCTTAGAAAACTACAGGGGCATCTGAGAGGGGGTTGCCTCTTCACTGGGCACAAAGTTGGTAGGTAACGACGGATTGGATTCATGCCTTTCTGAGCTAGAACTGGAGGTTGGGCTTGGCCTAGTTCATGGTCATTTTCCTCTCCCGGGTGTATTTTATCCATGGTTGGGTTCACCCATTTTTGTTTGATATTTGGTCCTTTACCTGAAATTTTATCTGTGTGCTCCTGCTTCTTTGTTCATATCTCCAAAATTTCTACTTCTTCCCTCGGCTTGGGCCACACTAACTCCGGCCACACACAATAGAATTTTGAATATAATGCTCTATAATGAAATACATGATGGATTTGGTAGGTGCTTGTTGGTTTACATGCGAGGAAATGAAGACATTATGACAATTGACTTCAAACATAATGGAATCATCATACTTGTTAACAAGATTGAAAGGGATTCGAGAGACTTCAACAATTTCCCGAATCATCTAGGTTTACCATAGATGGAACACTATGTTGTTCTCACGATGAACCACCTTGTCAACGTTGTGCTGCAAATAATTGAATTTGGGTTCATGGAAGGACGTAGTGACTAGTGTGTTATACTCTTGGCCTAGTGGTGTCTTCCAAACTATCATAGCAAGCAAGAGTAGAACCCAATTGTAGTGGAAATCTTCCACGTAGTCTTGCGCATCCATGCAGTGCAGTATGAACTCATTCATAAAGTATCTGGACCAACATATTTTTTTTCCTTGGACACATCTTTCCACTACTAGGATGACCCCCAATGAGAATCATCCTTCTAGCACTTCCGGAGTAGCTTGCATGCAAGTAGTTGTGTGGTGAATCAAACTTGGGGGTCCTTGATAGTTGAAAATATAGTGCCTCTCATCCCTTTGTGGGTACCATATTTATAGTACACCTTATATTTTGCAACATCCCATGCCAATGAAATTTCAGTAGGATCCTCACCCATTCAGAGAAGGCCGAACACTTGATGCATTGTCTCTGTAATGTACCCAACCTTCCAAGCTAAGCCAACCCGTCACTATGAAAAACAACTTATCTTGCTAAATACAAATTTAAAAATTCCCCATAGATATAAAAGAAAGCCAATGAGAATCAAGCCCATAAAAATTACAACAAAACAATATGTTCATTTACCCATGCATCTACATCATTTATAAAAACATGAATGCATCTAGTAAGCACACAACAAAAACAAAACATTCAAATATCATTTACATAGTGGAATAATCATAACAAACACAACATAAAATTATATGTTCATCAAATATAACCAACTGGATGTGTACGAAGGATGAACCTCCTAGCCATAAGTGTTGATGTGTACGAAGGATGAACCTCCTAGCCATAAGTGTTGATGTTCATTTTCTCTCAACAACAGGCCACCCTCAAGATGAGGCTATGAGTCCACAAAGAGATATGACCCTCTGGTTGTCCACTCTCCACACTTAGCACCGAAAGCCTAGGTTCTACTACTATAGTATTTCCAATCCACTAGCACTCTCTTCCCCACAACCTTCACAACCCAAGGAATTTATACCCTTCATTGCTCACAGTCCCTCGGGCTATACCATTCATTTATTAGGGCTTCCAGTGCACTCGGTTGGCTAGGAATATCTCAGTTAGGGACTTTAGAAACTCTATGCTACTTCAAGACTTCTCACAACAACCTTCACAAGGATCTTGAGCCATTTCCTCAACAGGAAAATGCACTACAATCTTACAACCTATTTTCACAGACACACCGGCCTCATTTCCAACATAAAAACATAGCCAAACAATGGCTTCCTTCAAGCACAACATGGCTAGTGGTATTCCCAACACTCAACTCCTCTCCTGCTGCCCAAAATCCGCCTGCCAAAACTGTCTTCTTTTTCCATACGAATTTCCTTTTCCTCAAGTCAGTTGAATGTTCACTTTTCCCAATGTTGATTGTACTTCAGCCCCATGCCCCCCAATAACTATGGGATGTGACTCTCACACCCACCTTCTTACATAAATCAATGATTCGATTTGGGAACACCCCACAACACAATAAAAGGTTATACACAATGATACAAATTTTAGGAATGTGAGTTGGATTAATACCCATGAATAATCCCCCCTTGGACCCCTCTCTCTTGTGGAATGATAGCATCCCATTGTTTTCATCCTTCTCGTATCATAGCCAACAATTATTGTTTCATTTATCATTTCAATGTACCATTTACATATTTTGTCCCTCGACCATATTAATCCATAGAAGATATTTTCCCCTAACATATTGGCTCGCTAACCTAAACCACATTTATACAATTACATTATAATTTGTGGGGATTAAAACTAGGGATGTTACATTGTCTCGATGTCAATTGGGTACATGTATTCCAACTAGAGGAATCCCCGATGTAATCTACTAAGAAATAAGTGAACATACAAAATGATGTTTGGGCTGCACCCAAAGTGGGGAACATCCAGTAATGTCATGATCCTATATTTGTATATGGGATTTTCCCATTTCCCGGGGACCAATCTCTCTTTTTCATCAAACCCTTTGATTATATTTGCATAATATTTGAACCACAATTCAGGGAACTATGCCTCATCCTATATATTGTAGTCGGTAAACTTTAGGTTGGAAAGCTTTCCCAAGAGGTTTTCTCATACATGCACTTTTCTTGGGATTTCTACCACTGGAATTTGAGCTTCCTTCACTACTTTTACATTGGGTCATGCTTGGGGCTTGCTAGGTGTAGCCATCCCTCTAGCAAACTCTTGGATCGACTAAACTTTTGATATTACCCAAATTCTATGTGCTATTGACCCTTTCTCTAAATCACCTACCCAAACTTGATCTAAAAGGGTTGGACTTGCTAAAGAATCGGCCTAAACATGGGGATTTAACTCAATTCACACTACACTCGACTCTTTGTTAGAAATGAATGGGTAATGGTGCAATTGTAACCTTAAATAACTACATGGGTCATTTCCCTCCATTATGTTCTCTCTCCTAGTGGTCCAATAAAATATGTTCTTATCATTAATACTGATCGCTAGTTTGTGAATGCTGCCATAACTGTTTCCATTCCCCATGCAATCGTGGCCTATCATTGCCGTAACTTCCAGCCTTTTCACCACCACATTATCCCATGTGTCCTATTTTCCACCTATCTCATCAAGTTGTCATGTATACTAGAATTTATTCTAGTATTTAAGCCTCAAAATTCACAGACTATTCTAAGTATGCTCAAGTACGAGTTGTCTTGTCCCACCTACTAACTAGATCTATCCAATATTCCTAATCATTGAGAACTTATGGCTACCTCTACTCCTCCCTAAATCCTACTCTACCCTAACACTATGAATCTTTGTGAATTCATGGTGCCTTTGACCCCTTGAGGACATAATACACCTTTAATTGATTTCCATTTATGAATCCCTTTAGGGGATGCCCATTGAGCATTGCCAACTTCGTTGTTCCATCCTTGTTGTTCCATCCTCGCTGATGTAAACACTCCTAAAGGGTCCTAATAAGCGCATCCATAACTTACTAAGGTGATTCAAGAACTTGGTATTATAGAGTAATACCAACAATCTTGGTTGTAGAATCTTTTGCCGAATGTTGTGATCGTTCCATGCCTTATGTTGTTGTGTCGTAACCAGCTGGTTGTATCTTGCAATCAATCGATTCTCTTCTAATTCCAACAACTAGTCCAACTTCCATTACAGTGATTGGTCATTTGACATTTGTGTTGTAACTGCAATGTTGAGGCTTGGTGCCACAAACTATAATGACATCAATGCTTCCTTCCCATATACTAATTTGAATGGAGTATGTTTGGTCAATCTCTTGTAGGTTGTTCAATATTCCCATAATACCGTTGAAACCCATTGGTCTCGATAATCTAATTACTTATGCATGAATTCTTTAAACACCACGATGAGAATACTAGAAAACACCCGTTGAGACC
>JASDQU010100808.1:33288-53591 GCA_032191745.1 Picea mariana | reverse complement strand
CCAGGGGAGTAGCCCAGGGAGGTTGCAGGCACCCGAGTGAGGACCAATTGAGGCTGCAGTGGTTGCCAGGGCAAGCCTCTCCTTAGCTTGCCTCTCTGTCTCGGCATTCTGATGGCCCAGAAGGAGATGGTGAGCGTAGGGAAAGACCCCATATGGTCGGGGAGGAGCTGGAGAAAAAGCCAGTTGTAGGAGAGTGCAGTGAAGGAGGGAGGCTAGAATGAGGCATGGCTTCACAGTTGATGAAGAAGAAGGCAATGTCACATGTGCAGAGTAATGGCGCATTCAATGAGCAGAGCCATGGAGGGGATAGCTTGAGGAGGTCAGGCGCACCAGGCTTAATGGTGCCTGGGATGTTGTATGGAGGATTTAAATGCATGGGGGTGGCAGTGGTGCTTTCCATGCTTCAGTCACATGGAAATCGCCATGCTGGCTTCTTCGCGCCGCCTCCGAGTGCCATGTGTCATGCACTATCACCCCATCCAGGGGAGTTGTTGCTTTGATTTTAGTTGTAACCATTTTCTTGATTTTGAATGAAGATAACAGAGGAAAATTGATCCAATGTATAGTGTGAATATTGTTTACAATTTCCCTATTGTTGTCGTTAATCTTTTCAAGAATGAACGAATCTTGCTAAGAGTGTATGTAGCTTTGAAAAAATTGCATAAAATTTAAAAATCACTTTTCTTCATGAGACGGTGTAAGGTGTGCACACAGTTTTCAAGGAGTGCGTTGACAAGGTCTATTTCGACTCGTAAATCTCAAGAGAAATAGCGTAAATTTCCCTTGCAAGAAGTGCAAAGTGATTGTTGCAAGGAGTGCACAGTCGTCCGCAAGAATCTAGATCTTGCGTAAGAATCTGCTGCAAGGAGTGCATAGATCCAGAATTTAGTCCACAAAGGGTGTGTCGACCGAGTCTGTCTCGATTCGTAAGCTCAGGAGGAACATTGTAAGGTTTCTTTGCAGGGAGTGTAAAGCAACTTCCGCAAGGAGTGCACAGTCATCGCAAGAACTCAAATCTTGTGTAAAGATCTGTTGCAAAGAGTGCACAGACCTGGAATTCAATGAAGAGTTGAAGCAGCTCCATAAAGAAGTCGAAGGACAAGAGAGGAAGAACACCAAGAAGGCGAGGAAGGATTTTTTTCAAGAATATTTGGATCTGATTTTGACAAGATTCCCAGAAAAGCAAGAAGTGCCTGGGAGATCAAAACCTTTGGAAAGATCAAGCTCAGAAGGAGTATCACTTTCCATGAAGCACGAACGAAATCCAAGAAATGGACTCACATGAAGGATAAAGTTCAAAGCCTTTAAATCGTTTCGAAATATTCTAAGTCTGAAGAAATATTTAGCTTAGAGGGAAGATCTGGACCATCCGATTAGTGTCCAGACAATGAGGAGCAAGTGCAGAGGAGGAAATATCTCAACCGTTTGATTTGAGTGCAAACGAATTGTAGCCGTTTGGTCAAGGTAGAGTGCACTAACATTAAATATTTGAAAGTACAGAGGGGGAACAAGGTCACGAAATTATGAAATCATCGGAACCGTCCAACAAAACAGGACACGTGGTGAGAGAGCAACATTTCGCTGACTCGCAGACTGAGAAGGTCAAAGCGTAGAGTTGTGAGGATTCGCGAAGTACAAACTCGCGAAAATATCACAACCATTGATTGTTCTGAAATCATCGAGACTGTTGATTGTCAGGGACGATACATGGAAAGAGATCAACATTTTGTTGACTTGTGACTCGAAGGAGTCAAAGGTTGAACTACAAGAACTTGTGAAACACGAAATCGTGGCATGATCTGAGCCATGAATCAAAGGGGAGATCTAGATTGTTGATCCAGAGCCATCACAATTTCGGCCATCGGGAGAACGAAGGCAAGGAGACTCCAAAGTCGTGAATCACGAAATTGAAAAAAGATCACAGTCGTTGATCGAAGGGGAGAGTTGAACCGTAGATCTGACCTTGTCAGGATTTAGTGATTCGGGAAATTAGAGGCAAGGGTCCTGAGAACCCGCGAATCATAAAATCACGATTTGATAGTAGTCGTCGATCAAAGAAAGATCTGGACCATCGGTCCAAGCATCATCAGAATTTTGGGTATTGGGGGAACGAAAGTAGCAATACTCCCAGAGTCGCTAAATCGTGACGCACCTTTCATTTAAGTGCGTGGTCACTGCTAATGGTCACGTGAGAGAAGGGGCTTAGCCAAGAGAGAGATAATGCCTAATTGTGTTGAATCTTTAAAGAATTAAGGAAGAGCCTGTGGGTTCCATAGAACCAACGCCTTAAGAATAAGGGGGCCTATTCAATTAATTGAGGTTCCTGAGGGGACAAAGAGTCTATCAGACTCAGATTCTTGATCGATCCTAGATTGGGAGGTCGTGCAACCGTTAGTGGAGAAGGGGGGTCTACATCATGATGCATGCTTGATGCATGGTTCAGGTTTATTGGTACAGGTTTACAGTGGTATATCTCACAGTGATAGTGTGGCAGTGGGTCCATCATTCTACTTCTACTTCAGGGCGGTTGGATGGGGCAAGGACAGGTGGTTGTAGCCACCTTCTGGTTGTAACAGAAGAACATAGGGGGTTGTAGCCAGAGAATAGGGGAGTTGGAGCTTCCCTCATGTTGTAGCCTGAGAAACAAGGGGGTTGGAGCCCCCTTCCAGTTGCATATGAAAAACAAAGGAAGATGGTGCTTCCAATGAATGTAATTCTTCAAGACATATACAAAAAAGAATTTAGTGGTTTTCTCCCTCTTTGGGTTTCCACGTAAAACACTGGTGCACTGTGTATGTGTATGATTGTTAATTTTCATTGCTTATTTACTCTGCAGTTATTGGATGATAATGCTACATTGATATAACACTTGGATTATATGGTTAAAAAGGATTCAATTTCTCTATTACTGATTCACACCCCCTCTTAGTAATCCAACAATTGGTTTAAGAGCAGTTTTCTTCAGAAATCAGTTTAACCACTGAAAGGTAGATCAAGGAGAGAAACAACTTGTATAAAAATGGAATACCATAGTTCAATGGACATAAGCATGCATTTTAGAGCATAAGGATGAAAACATATATACAGGAACATGGATTTGAAATTTGGCAATCAATTGTAGATGGATACACAGCACCAACAGTTCCGCCAACAAATGACAAAGCAGTGAAACTCAATCAGAATAATTCCAAAGCCAAAAATGAACTTCTGAATGGTCTTAGTTTCTCAGTTCGAACAACTCAAGATAAAGGAAGATGAGAATATTGCAGCTTACTTTTTACGAGTTGATGAAACAGTAAATGCAATCATAGGATTGGGAGAAGAAATCAAAGGATCTGTAATTGTTCAAAAAGTACTAAGATCTCTTCCTATGAGATTTGACCCTAAGATATCATTACTAGAAGAAAGATCATATCTAAACTCAATAAGCATGGATGAATTACATAGAATCTTCACAGCATATGAAATGAGAACTGAACAAGAAAATACATATATAAAAGAAGCAGCCTTCAAAGCATCCAAAAATTCAAAGCAAAAGGGAATGCAAAAAGTAGAACATAGCAGTAGTAGTGACGTCTCGGAAGATGATGAATAAGTGGCCAACTTTGTCAAAAGACTAAAAAAGGGTTTCAATGATAGGTATAGAGGTAAGCTTCCTTTAATTTGTTTTAATTGTGATGGTATTGGTCATTTTTCTAACAAATGTCCTTACAAGAAAAAGAGAAATGATGAAGGTTACTCAAAAGGCAAACAAACATATAAAGGCAAAAGAACCACAAAGAAAGTTTTCAAGAAAAGMTTATGAACCAAAGAAGACATATCATCATTAGATGAAGATGAAGTCAGTGACAGTGAGAYAGAAAGAGTTCTATTCATGGCAGTAGAAGACTGATAAAGAAGACTTCGAAGAAGAATATGAAGAAGTCGAAGAAGAAATTGAAGAGGCATAAGTTGACGACCGAGAGGAATTAATGTGTGCCATAGAAGTTATCAGAAGAGAAAASAAGAAAAACAAGAAACTACAAGAAGAACTAGACAAGGAAGAAGACACTCAAGAACTAGAACAAATTATCACAAATTTGAAGGTTCAAATAGAAGAAGATAAAAGAATTGAAGAAGCACTCAAAGAACAACTAGAAGAAAAAGACAAGATCATTGGAAATTTGGAAGGAGAGATTGTCACATTAAGAAAGGATCTTCAAAATAAAAATATGCAGAATAGCTCAAAAGTTTTGGATGACATTATCACCAGTGAAAAATATCATCATGACAAGTCCGGACTTGGATACAATCAAACAGAAAAAGGATCAAGCTCCAAAACAACAGAGCAAGAAACATATCCAAAAAGATTTGTAGAAACAATCAAGAGGGATAGGAAGATCTACAAGGAAGATTACAGGGGCACTCCTCCACCGAGAAGATTCAGATTTCATAATCAACAACCGACAGATAGGCCTCAGGAAGAAGAAGAATTCATAAGAGTACCTCCTTTCAGAAGATCTTCAACTCCCAAGTATCAAACTATCTTTTTTGGTTTATGTTATGCATGTAATAATTTTGGAAATAAAGTTGTTAATTGTAGAGCTAACAACATGAACAAAAACAACTTTTAAAGTCATAC
Source organism: Picea mariana (assembly GCA_032191745.1). NCBI lineage: Eukaryota > Viridiplantae > Streptophyta > Pinopsida > Pinales > Pinaceae > Picea > Picea mariana. Next base: position 48,970 of record JASDQU010100808.1, on the reverse strand, counting down.
ACAAAGGGGTTATCCAAGAAGGCCTAGTGAAACACAGAGAAGAAGTTACAACAAGTTTGAATCTTTGAGCACTGAAGTGGCAATGTAACAATTTTGGACACATGGCCAAATATTGAAGAATGACAGTCCCTCCTAGAGAACCGCAAAAAAATAACAACAGTTACAGATAGGAACCTCAGAAAAGGACATGGATAAGAAAGTAGGATCAATATAGTAATGAAGAATGCAAACTCTCTCTACAAGCTAAGCAGAAGAAATGTGGTTGGTATGTTGACAGTGGATGTTCAAAACACATGACATGTGATAGAGACAGGTTTCTTACATTATGAAAGGAAAGAGATGGATTAGTATCCTTCGAAAATGATGATTCATCCAAAATCATTGGAAAAGGCACAGTCAAAATTAGGAACAAGAATACAAAGGCATAAAAAGTTCTTCTAGTAGAAGATATGAAACATAATCTTCTAAGTGTGAGTCAAATGTGTGACCAAGGTCATAAAGTTACTTTCGATTTACAAAAGTACAATATAAGAAAAGAAGGTTCAGGAAAATTGATTGCTATAGCTGCGAGAACTTCAAGCAACATATATGTGTTAAGTGAGATTGGAAATGAAAAGTGTTGTCTAGGAAAGGAAGATGAAAGTTGGCTATGGCACAAAAGAATGGGTCACATACATTTTGATAACCTTGTCAAAGTCAACAAAAGAGAAACAGTCAGAGAAATGCCCCAGATCACGAAACCAACCAACACTTTATGCAAGCATTGTCAACAAGGAAAGCAAACAAAGACCAAGTTCAAATCAAAGGAATGTTCAACGACAAGACCACTGGAAATTGTCCATACTGATCTAGTTGGACCAACTACAACAAAAAACTTAAAAGGTGAAAAATATTTTATGTTATTAGTTGATGATTATACAAGAATGACTGCAATTTGCTTTCTCAAGAATAAGTTAGAAGCTTTTGAAAACTTCAAGATCTACAAGGAAATGGTTGAAAATGAAATGGATTCAAAAATCAAATGCTTGAGATCTGATAATGGAGGAGATTTAACTTCAAAGGAATTTATGGACTATTTCAACAATCATGGAATAAAAAGACAATTCTTTGTTGCTAGGACACCTCAACAGAATGGATTTGTTGAAAGAAAGAACAGAACAGTACATGAAATGGTTCGAACAATGCTAATGGATTCAAAATTGACAGATATTTTTTGGACACAGACAGTGCATACAATAGTTCACATTCAAAACAAATTAATGCTCATAAACAACACTGATAAAGCTCCTTACGAGCTATGGAAAGGAAGACCAGCAAATGTAAATACCTTCAGATTTTTTGGAAGCAAATGCCACATCAAAAGAGAAGATGACCGAATGGGAAAGTTTGACTCTCGTGTGGACAAAGGAGTACTTATTGGTTACTCAAGTACAAGAAAAGCATACAAGTTTTACAACCTGAGATTGAACAAAGTGGTGGAAAGCATCAACGTAACAATTTATGAAACATGTAGACAAGAATTAAAGGAAGAAGAAAATGAATCAATGGAACAACTTTACGAAGAAGAAACAAAAGATGAAAAAGTGGGCACAAAAGAACAAGTGGCAGACATCTTTACAAAACTGCTTACATGGGAAGCCTTTGAGTATCTTCGCCAGAGACTTAGAGTTATTTCTACTCCAAAATGAATGCTTTTGAATGCTTATCTTATATGTCTTATATGTACACAAGGAAGCACCATAAAGAGGATAGTTCAGTTAGGGGGAGCAGCCCCGGATGGAAATATACCTTAGCCATTGATGACAAAGGGGGAGATATTTATCAGATGTAGAGGACAGAGGCATGATTCCAGGGGGAGAAATGGTCACATAGATGGAGAGGACAGAGGCATGGTTCCAGGGGAGCATGAGTGATATGAATTCAGTATTGCATTAGAATGTTGCCATCAATTCCAAAGGGGGATATTGTTGATTAAGGTTGGTTTTCATTGATGTCAACCCTTGAAGAAAGTCTGGTAGCGAATTCTGGTAGCACAAAGGTTTGGGTAATGGACCCAAGTTAGTTTCATGTATAATGGTATGATTTTTAATATATTTGAAGGCAATACTATTCTATATGGATAGTACATGTCATTCCATTTCCGATGGTATTTGGAACATCACATAACTCCTCACGGTTAGAGAGTTATGGCCATGAAAAGTTGGAGAACCTAGGTTTGGGTAATGGACCCAAGTTTGTTTGATGGATAATGGTATGAGTTTTGATATATTTGCAGGTAATAATATTCTATATGGATAGTACATGTCATTCTGTTTCTAGTGGTATGTGGAACGTCACATAACTCCTCACGGTTTCAGATTTATGACCTTACGAAGTTGGAGGACCCTCATATGTCATCTAGAAGCCCCAAAAGGTCAAAGTAGTCAAAGTGGTTTAAAACATTTTAAAAGGTAAATAATAAATTGAAGTTATGAGTGTACTATAATTCAAATTGAATACAAAATAAATTATTTAAATAATAAATTTAATGGAGAAAATAGAAGTGGGTTAACCCTAAAATAAGGAAAGTGGGCAAAGTGACCTAGAAGATGCTTTTAAGGAAGCTACTTGGAGAGTATAAATAAGAGGAAAGGCTCTCTCATTTTACATCACACTTGAGCATATTGAATATCTATAGGTGAATGAGGTAACCAAAGGATATCTAATCCAAATTTCCGAGGGAAGGTGAAGAAAACAAGGCTGGAATTCAAGGGAGGATAAATTATTTTGATGATGCTTTCTAAGGTATGTTATTTGCAGGTCATCTCACCATTTTCGCAATAAAGTATTTTATATAATGATTCAGANAATTATTTAAATAATAAATTTAATGGAGAAAATAGAAGTGGGTTAACCCTAAAATAAGGAAAGTGGGCAAAGTGACCTAGAAGATGCTTTTAAGGAAGCTACTTGGAGAGTATAAATAAGAGGAAAGGATCTCTCATTTTACATCACACTTGAGCATATTGAATATCTATAGGTGAATGAGGTAACCAAAGAATATCTAATCCGAATTTCCGAGGGAAGGTGAAGAAAACAAGGCTGGAATTCAAGGGAGGATAAATTATTTTGATGATGCTTTCTAAGGTATGTTATTTGCAGGTCATCTCACCATTTTCGCAATAAAGTATTTTATATAATGATTCAGACCATTAAATGATAGTCCATTGAGGAAACATATCCAAGTATCTGTGGTAAAAATTTCAGCTTGTGGGTCGTTGTATTTTTGGAGTTACACACTGTGGAAAACAGGGTTTGAGGCTAGTCCTGGAACTAGTATCAAACATGTGTTTTGGGTAAAAATGGCATAACTTCTTCATAACAGATCCAAATTCAGCAATACCAAATGTTTTTGTTATAGTACATTCTGTAGTATTTTGTGTAACATTTTCAGATCCATTCAACCATATTCTGTGTGGGGCATGCTCTACAAGGTCGCTCTCTAGAATAAGCCAGAATTCAACAAGGTATGCCATTTTTGCTATAACTCCTTTTCTGAGAGGTTCCAAGTAGTGACACCTAGAGGAATTGCATAAAACAAACTGAAGAACATTGTGTACTATTTTTAGATCTTTATTCATTACAAGTACATAGTTATGATTATTTCAAGTTAGGGTTGTTGACTAATCTGAAACTAGTCATGTGAGACTAAAGAAAATTTTGATGAAAATGCTAGTCTCTTGTTGTGAAAGTTAAGGAAAGTTTGCAGGTATGTGATCATATAAACCAGGTCTATTACAGAGTTACAAATCATATTTTTATGATGAAATTGATGAGGGATTTTGGTTAAGGTACATGTTGGGTACATGGTTGAAACAAGTAAGTGATGACTTGGCACATACATGAGGTGTATAGTTGATGATGTTGGTACATATTGATGAATCATAGTTGATGAGTAGTTGACACATGATTGGTACATACTTGGAACATGGTTGGATTCACTTATTTATGGTACAGGTTGATTACAGGTTGTTTGGTACAGGTTGGTGCATGGTTGATGCACTTGTTTATAGTACAAGTTGATTACAGGTTGAGGTATAGGTTGAGGTATAGGTTGATGCATGGTTCAGGTTTATCGGTACAGGTTTACAATGGTATATCTCACAGTGATAGTGTGACAGTGGTTCCATTATTCTACTTCTACTTCAGGGCGGTTGGACAGGGCAAGGACAGGTGGTTGTAGCCACCTTATGGTTGTAGCTAGAGAACATAGGGGGTTGTAGCCTCCTTGTGGTTGTAGCTAGAGAATAGGGGAGTAATCTTCCCTTAGGTTGTAGCCTGAGAAACAAAGGGGTTGGAGCCTCCTTCCAGTTGCAGCTGGAAAACAAAGGAAGTTGGTGCTTCCAATGAATGTAATTCTTCAAGACATATAAGAAAAAGCATTATGTGGTTTTCTCCCACTTTGGGTTTCCATGTAAAACACTGGTGTACTATGTATGTGTATTATTTTTCATTTGTTCATTGCTTATTTACTCTGAAGTTATTGGATGATAATGCTACATTGATATAACACTTGGATTATATGGTTAAAAAGGATTCAATTGCTCTATTACTGATTCACCCCCCCCCCTCTCAGTAATCCAACAAACCTAGACTGAGAATGAGCAAGAAGGAAAGAATGATGAACACAATGAGGTAACCAAAATGAATGCATACCAACGACACAACAATGAATGACCAACCCCAAATAACCCAAAGGCGGGGCTTATATAATTGATTCTCAGACACAATGTGGCCTCCCCAAGAGACTCACTTGACCCTCAGCCCCCACATCTCTTTTGGAATCATATCCCCCTATAAATCTTGTCCTTGTTCACCTCGCAACCAATGGTTTATTTTATTATAAAAAATCTCAAAGTATTACATTTACAGGCTCTCCAACCTGTTAGCAACAATTTTTGTCTTGGGCACAAAAGTACCCAGTTCTGCAGGTTGCATGGGAAGCGCCCAAGCGCAAAGTGGGAGAATCTCTTTTAGGGTTACAGGTCAAGCGAGCGGGCGAAGTTTTGTTGTCAGTAGCTGAGATCCACCTATAGGCGATTTAGCACAAAAGGTAGCACCCATAGTTCAAGACAGATCTGGGTCGTCCGATCCAGTTAAGACAGGTGGCAGCCATCATCATGGCGGGGATCGGTGTTTCGGGAGACAAGGGACCTCCCCTNTGGAATCATATCCCCCTATAAATCTTGTCCTTGTTCACCTCGCAACCAATGGTTTATTTTATTATAAAAAATCTCAAAGTATTACATTTACAGGCTCTCCAACCTGTTAGCAACAATTTTTGTCTTGGGCACAAAAGTACCCAGGTCTGCAGGTTGCATGGGAAGCGCCCAAGCGCAGAGTGGGAGAATCTCTTTTCGGGTTACAGGTCAAGCGAGCGGGCGAAGTTTTGTTTTCAGTAGCTGAGATCCACCTATAGGCGATTTAGCACAAAAGGTAGCACCCATAGTTCAAGACAGAGTTGGGTCGTCCGATCCAGTTAAGACAGGTGGCAGCCATTCATCATGGCGGGGATCGGTGTTTCGGGAGACAAGGGACCTCCCATTCATTGCATCTGAAATTGCCAATCGACGAAATGCCGAGGGCACCTTTGGAGCCGAGCCCATGGTCCTAGCGCCAGGTCACGTCAAGCGAGCCTTGGAATGAAGGCAGCCCCCTTTTAAATAACGAATGCTACCTCGGCCATTCATTTTAAGGACATGCAGCGCACATCCGTCCCATGTCGGCATTCAGGAGTTCGAGGGGTAAGCGCTCCTCATCATTTCACATTTCATAACCTCGAATACCAAAGCGCCGAAAGCGCCCAGAATCGGGCCCATGGTTTTGGTGCCTGGTCATAAAGGAGCAGGCTTGAAGGAGGGGCACTAATGTTCATCAGTTGGCAAGACAGTTCCCAAAGCGCCGAGAGCGATCTTAGCCATTCATCTCGGAGGAACACATGGTGGCGATTAGGTTCTTCGCCTTTCGCCCATCGCGATTTTGAAGCACAAGTAACAACTCTTTCATATCCTCAAAGCGCAAAGCATCGAAGACGTCTCAGACCTAGGCCCACAGTATTACTGAATTAGTTCAGGACCATCAGATCAGTGGGAGACATGTGGCGACCATTAGGCCCTCCCGTCATTTCGCCCATCACGACTTTGAAGAGAAAATACCTACTCCTTCCTATCCACGAACCCCAAAACGCCGAAAGCACTCTGGAAGATAGGCGTAGGGTCACGGCCCGTGGTCACTTGAGGGAGTAGAAAGGGTTGTACAAAAGGGGTCAAAAGCATCGAGTTGAGTTTCAAAAGGGGGGCATTGTGTTCTCCAGATGCCAGTTCGACGTGATCTAAATCCTGATACTTGCTTGAAACGAATGAAGAAGAAAGAGGGTGGTTGAAACCTCACCTCATGCATTAATTGTAGGGTATTGATGTCCTGGCTGAAAGACTTCACGAGATGGTCCTCTGTACTGGTTCTTTCCATGGAAGCCATGCTGAGTCCTCGACTCACCAGGGAAGCCTACTCATGCTAATTCAGCATTTAAGGGATCAGCTACCCCCTGGCGCGAGCCATGCAGAATTAAGGTGGCGTATGACAGAGGAGTGCAGGCCAGATTTGATTGAAGAGACTCCTCATCCTGAAAGTCTAGTAGGAATCTGTTGGGCAAGTGTTTTGAGTATATATACTTAGTTAGGATCGATGGTAGAGTGAAGCTCCCAATTGTAAAGTTTTAACAGACACTCTAGTTCTCTGGTTATGCATCTGTATGGAAGATTTCTTATTTAATGACAGACAGTTTTCCTACCCCATCTAGCTTTCATCTCATACTGAGGGAGTTCATTATTGANTAATGTTCATCATTTGGCAAGACAGTTCCCAAAGCGCCGAGAGCGATCTTAGCCGTTCATCTCGGAGGAACACATGGTGGCGATTAGGTTCTTTGCCTTTCGCCCATCGCGATTTTGAAGCACAAGTAGAAACTCTTTCATATCCTCAAAGCGCAAAGCATCGAAGACGTCTCAGACCTGGGCCCACAGTATTACTGAATTAGTTCAGGACCATCAGATCAGTGGGAGACATGTGGCGACCATTAGGCCCTCTCGTCATTTTGCCCATCACGACTTTGAAGAGAAAATACCTACTCCTTCCTATCCACGAACCCCAAAACGCCGAAAGCACTCTGGAAGATAGGCGTAGGGTCACGGCCCGTGGTCACTTGAGGGAGTAGAAAGGGTTGTACAAAAGGGGTCAAAAGTATCGAGTTGAGTTTCAAAAGGGGGGCATTGTGTTCTCCAGATGCCAGTTCGACGTGATCTAAATCTTGATACTTGCTTGAAACGAATGAAGAAGAAAGAGGGTGGTTGAAACCTCACCTCATGCATTAATTGTAGGGTATTGATGTCCTGGATGAAAGCCTTCCCGAGATGGTCCTCTGTACTGGTTCTTTCCATGGAAGCCATGCCGAGTCCTCGACTCACCAGGGAAGCCTACTCATGCTAATTCAGCATTTAAGGGCTCAGCTACCCCCTGGCGCGAGCCATACAGAATTAAGGTGGCGTATGACAGAGGAGTGCAGGCCAGATTTGATTGAAGAGACTCCTCATCCTGAAAGTCTAGTAGGAATCTGTTGGGCAAGTGTTTTGAGTATATATACTTAGTTAGGATCGATGGTAGAGTGAAGCTCCCGATTGTAAAGTTTTAACAGACACTCTAGTTCTCTGGTTATGCATCTGTATGGAAGATTTCTTATTTAATGACAGACAGTTTTCCTACCCCATCTAGCTTTCATCTCATACTGAGGGAGTTCATTATTGATTGATTCACATGAATTATTGCAATTATGTTATGATAAAGGATTTATTGTTGCATTGTTGTATTCTCCGGTGTTCTGCGTTTGAATGTAAGAAGATCTTGCGTTTAGATGTTTTCTCCTACATTCTGTTAGAAACCTGATGTTTACGACGGACCTTTGCAGTTCTCTTATACAAGTCTTCCCCCTACTCACCCTTACTACAACTCACTGTTTGAAGTTTATCTAAGACCTCACTTGCCCATGCATGCCTGGCTTAGTTTCGAAATTAGAACAACATTGTTTTGAGTTAACTTCCATTCGATCACCCCTTTTTATAAACAAATCGTGACATAAACTGATGGGTGTCGGGCTCTACTCCTGCTGCAATCCAGGAGTGACTTTCGTTGCCAACATTTCTGGCGTCGTTGCTGGGGACGAAGTTGAAAATTTTCCCCGAGATTAAAGGACATTGAGCCTTTGATTCTGAGGGTGCATCAGGTATCAGAGCCTTCAAATATTGCTACTGTGCACTTGGCGACTCCATTGTGGCAACTCCATTGTGACGACTCCACTGTGGTGAACCTGCCTTATCAATTGTGGCTTTTAGAGGTAGGCACACACGGTCCCATCCACAGCTGCCTCTAGCTACACCTGAAACTGATCCAGAGGTGGTTCTCGGAAAAGGAAAGGCCTTTGAAGGAGAAGCTGTCGCCGCCGAACCAGGTAATCTGCCATCTCCTTCTGTAGGAACTCCATTTTCTCCTCCTCAGTTTCTTAGCAGACCGCTTTCTAAAGTTTCCCGTTTCCTGAATTTCAAGAGTGTTCCTATTGAGGTTTCCCCCCCTAGTCTGGGATTGGAGGGAAAAATCCTTGTCACTCCCCTCTCCCCTGAGGCTGTACCTTGGCGTAGACCTAGGACCACAGAAGATTTCCCCACTCCTAGATTTACCGCTCCTCCTCTTGTTACTGTTGCCGCTTTTGCACAAAGAGAAGCATCTGCCGGCTTAAGCTCGCTAGCCTTCTCCCTAAATCCCCTATTGTTTCCCACTCCCCTCAAGAGCTCATCCCCAATATCCCCTTTTCGAGCTCTTTCTCCTCCGAGTTCTCCTCCACATAATATCCCTATGGCAGGAGAAAATCCCCCAATGACCAGAATGGAGGCCATCATAGCCACTAGGTATGCTCCCCTCATGTTACCTCAGCCTCTCAATGCCCTCCCAGCAGATGGTTACCTCAAGCAGCTGCCCAAGTTTACAGGCGAGGGGCACATAACTGCACAAGAACACCTAGAAGCCTTTTACAGTTTTACAGATGATAATTTTATCATGCACGCAGACCTATGGATGAGGATTTTTGTCCATAGCCTTCAAGGCAAGGCTAGAAAATGGTACAAGGCCCTGCCTCCTGGATCTATTGATGGGATCGAAGCTTTGGATAGTGCCTTTTTGAGATAGTGGGGAGATAAAAAAGACTTCATGTATTACATGATAGAGTTCGGGTTTTTGAAGAGAAAAGAAGGGGAGTCTGTCTCCGACTTCTCCAAGAGATTCAATAAAATGTACAATAAAATCCCTGCTGAGATAAAACCCTCTGAAGCCTCTGCAAAGATCACTTATGCTAGCACCTTTGATCCCAATTTCTGCCTCCTGTTGAGGGAAAGAAGAGCCACTACTCTGGCCCACATGCAGGATGCAGCCATGGAGGTAGAATCTAACATATTGGTTGTTGACCGACTCAGGAACACCGCTGGTAGGAATATATCCAGGCAGAGGCCTGAAGCTTCCCCATCCAGTTCCTCTCCCCTGCCCCTTCAGACAGAAGAGACAAATAGAATGCTAAAATCACTTTCTACCAGGATGGAAAGGTGGGAATTAGAAGGGAAACCCATCTACAGAAATCCCCAAAATACAGATAGTAGAGGTTTCAGGAAGCCTAATAACAATGTGCCACATGTTTTTCCTAGGGAACAAAGGAGCAGGGATAGAGATGATCAGAGGATTCAAACCCCTCTCCAGAACAACCTAGTTTCTCACGAGGAAGGGGAGGAGGTGGATGAACTCGACCCTGAGATCCACTGCATCGAGGACACTTCCCTGTTTCCTCATTTGACTCAATCTGCATATGAAGAATCCCTTATCAATACTCAAATCAACGAGTTGAGTAGAGGGGAAAAAGCCAGCAACACTCCTAACAAATATAATCTCAGGTCAAAAAGGAAAGAAGGGAATTTTGATAACCAGGTTCAGCCCCCCATAGCGGAAAGGCCTACTAAAGCTGCAACAACCACTACTAAAGAAAGGAAAACCCAAAATGCTTCGCCAACAGCCAAGGAACCTGTCACTGAGGTAAGGGAAGCTTCTAAGCCTATTCCCTCCTTTAATTTTGAGCATGAGATTCAAAAGATTAGAATTCCTGTACCCCTATCTGAACTAGTTAAAAACGAATATTTCAAAAGGTCCCTCTCCAAGCTGCTACAATCTGAGCCCCCCCAGCCTTCCACTGACTCCATAAATCTCCAAGATGAAAAGCCAGCAGTTTTCCTAGGGCCCATGGTAGAAGATAGAGATGATTCATCCCCTCCCTTCTATACATCCCTGAACATACATGATAAAGTGCTGCATAACTACCTTATGGATTCAGGGGCTTCCCATAACCTTATGCCCAAGATAGTAATGGAAGAATTGGGACTGGACGTGACAAAAACTTATCATGATTTGTACTCTTTCGATTCAAGGAGAGTGCAGTGTCTAGGAGTCATCAAAGACCTGGTGGTTTCTTTGTTTTAGCTACCCATGAAGAGTGTGGTCATGGATATTGTGGTAGCTAATGTCCCCCCCAAATTTGGCATGCTATTGTCTAGATCTTGGATAAAAAATCTCGGAGGAACATTACAGATGGACCTCATGTATGCCATCATTCCAGTCTTCAGAGGAGAACAAAGGAGGTTATATAGAGAAGCTCAGTTGGCCTACATTGTTAGTGACGAAGAAAACCCCACCAATCACCCCATCTTTGCACTTGACACCGATTTGGGGTCTAGTTTATTGCAGCTCATTGATGCTCCTGAAGACCCTTTCCAAGTTAGAAAGCAGCTCAGTCTTGATTATCCGATTCCCCCTCCAACCCACTCTGTTTGGAAGATGTTTTTCGACAGAGCTTCTTCTAACGAAGGCACTGGCGCTGGAGTGGTCTTCATATCACCTTGTCAAGAGGCCATATCCCTGTCATACAAGATGGAATTCGAAACCACCAACAATGTGGAAGAGTATGAAGCCCTTGTTCTTGGTATGAGGGCTGCAAAGGAAATGGGAATTAAAGAGATAGCAATATTTGGAGATGCTGAGTTGATTATCCAGCAAGTCAGAAATGCTTATCGTGCTAATAATCCCCGGCTCAGAAATTACAGAAATGAAGTATGGGACCTGATTGATAATTTATTCTTGGCTTTTAACATTTCTTTCATTCTGAGGGGGGGAAATACATCAGCCAATTCTTTAGCTGTCTCAGCTAGTTTGCTCAAAGTTCCTCTGTCGCCTATGATAAAAAACGATGTTGAAATAAAATATAGGCCCTCTGTACCGGACAATGTCAAGCATTGGAAGGTATTTGAAGATGATCTGCAAATCAAAAAATTTCTCCAATATGTTGATGAATTTTATGCATTGCACATTGATCAGGATCCTGACCTAGAAGGTGACCCTCACCCTGAGGTGTTTTTAAATGAAATTTCTAATCACCAGATTATTCAGCTGCCTAAAAATCACATTCCGAGGGGACTAGTTCCTTTAGAAAGGTTGTTCGATGGGAATGATGTGGCAGTAAAGGGTAAGGTTTCAAATGAAGATGTTGATACAACCGAATGCAACATTAGCACACAGGAGGAGCCTAGGTTTGTCAAATTATCAAGTGGCCTGACCAATGAACAGAGGACAGAATATACTGAATTATTAAAGGAATTCGCTGATGTGTTTGCGTGGACCTACGAAGACCTCGAGACTTATGACATATCTGTCATTGAGCACAAGATCCCACTGAAGGAAGAGGCTAGGCCATTTAGACAGAAGCTAAGACAGATAAATCCCATGTTTCTGCCTGTCATGGAGAAAGAACTGAAGAAGTTTTTAGAGGCCCAGATCATCATCCCCTTGAGATATTCCGAATGAGTGGCCAATTTGGTCCCGGTGAGGAAGAAAAGTGGAGAAATCAAGCTTTGTGTTGATTTCAGGAACCTGAACAGGAGCTCAAAGAAAGACAATTCCCCCTACCTAGGATGGAACACATACTACAGAGGGTAACTGATGCATCCAAGATATCCATGATCGATGGGTTTTCTGGCTATAATCAGATATCGGTCATGCCTGAGGACAGGGAAAAGACAACCTTCACCACTCCTTGGGGCACATTCATGTATGCCAAAATGCCATTTGGACTAATGAATGCAGGAGCAACATTTCAGCGAGCTATGGATATAACTTTCATCTGGGAGAAAGACCAGTTTGTAGTGATCTACCTAGATGACATCACAGTCTTCTCCAGGTCTGATAAAAAACACTGTTATCACTTAAGGAAAGTTTTTTCGAAGTGCCGGAGGTTTGGTCTTTCCCTAAATCCCAAGAAATCCTTGTTTGCTATGATGGAGGGCAAGCTATTAGGCCATATAGTATAAGTGGAAGGAGTGAGAATTGATCCCAGTAGAGTGGAGGCAATTCAAACCCTATCACTTCCCAGGTCTAAAAAAGAAGTCCAGGCCTTTCTAGGAAAGATCAACTTTCTGAGGAGATTCGTCTCAAATTTTGCTGAACTGGTGAAACACATCACAACCATGCTCAGAAAGGGAAACGAAGTGAAATGGACCATTGAACCTAGGGAATCTTTTGTCCAAATAGAAAGGGCACTAACTGAGGCACCTGTGCTGATTAGTATTGATTATTCCAAACCCTTCCTAGTTTTTTCTTTTGCTTCTTTCGATATGGTAGCAGCGGTGTTATTGTAGAAAAATGAGGAAGGGCGAGAGAAGCCCATTGCCTTCTTCAGCAAGGCATTAAGAGATGCGGAGATCAGGTATGAAATCATGGAGAAACATGTCTATGCCTTGGTGAAAGCTCTCAAAGCTTTCAGAGTCTATGTCTTGCACTCAAAGGTAACCGCATACGTTCCTTCGGCTTCTATGAAGGACATCCTTGTACAGCCCGATATAGATGGGAGAAGAGGTAGATGGATGGCTAGGATCCTGGAATTTGACTTGGAGATCAAGACCACCAAGTTGGTTAAGGGGCAAGGTTTAGCCAAGCTGCTGGTTGAATCCAATTGTGAAGCCTTGGGGGTTAGTTTCATCAATACTTGCTCAGGAACTCAGCAAGCTGAGTTGCCCAGCCAACACTCTCAGGATGGCTTATCATTGGCAGAATGTGCCTGGTATCGTGACATTTTGTACTTCCTGCAGGAGTTGAAGCCCCTAGATGGAATGGGTAAAAGTAAGGCGAGAGCTTTAAAGCTCAAGGCGGTTGGATATTGCCTCATTGGGCAAGTCTTGTACTGGAGAGACCCTCTGGGGATGTTGCTGAGATGTTTGAACCCACTAGAAGCCCAGAAAGTTATGCTTGATTTCCATAGAGGCCTTTGGGGGGGGCATCATTTCTGGAAGACCACAGCTCACAAAATCCTCAGGGCTGGGTATTACTGGCCCACTTTATTCGTTGATGTCAACAAAGAAATCAGGGCCTGCATCAAATGCCAAAAGTTCTCAGGAAAGTAGCAGCTTAGACCACTACCACTGAAGCCTGTAGTGGCTTCAACACCTTTTCAATAGTGGGGGCTAGACTTCATCGGGGAAATCCATCCTCCCTCAAGTGGCCGACACAGATGGATCCTGACTGCAACAGATTATTTCACCAAGTGGATAGAAGTTGTCCCCACCAGAAGTGCATCACACAAAGTAATTATCAGCTTTCTAGAGGATATCATAGCCATATTTGGCTGTCCCAGCAGGATTGTCACTGATAATGCTGCTTCTTTCAAGTCTGAGCCTCTAATTAAGTTCTGTGAGTAGTTCCAGATCTCGCTAATTCACTCCACCCCCTACTATCCCCAGGGAAATGGTTTAAAAGAGTCCTCCAACAAAAGCCTGATAAGGATCATCAAAAGACTATTGGAAGACAACAAAAGGGCCTAGGATTCAAAGTTAAAATTTTCTCTATGGGCTGATCGAGTGACAATGAAGAAATCCCTGGGCACCTCGCCTTTTCAGCTGGTTTACGGAGCAGAGGTGGTTTTTCCCACTCAGCTCGCCTTACCTGTGGCAAAGTTCTTTCAAGATTATGAAGGAGAGCCGGATCATATGATCAGAAGGATTCATCAGATAATGGAAGTACAATAGATCAGGGAACAGGTGAGGGACGTGGCTCATAGTCATCAGCAAAAAGTCAAACAAACTTTTGACAGGAAGGTCAGGAAGAAGGAGTTCGAGATCGGGGATTTGGTACTTAAGTGGGATGCACCCAGATAAGATAAGGGAAAACATAGCAAGTTTGACGCCCTTTGGATTGGCCCCTTCAAAATCTTTGAGGTTTCCTCAAACAACACGTACAGGTTGCTAGATTTGGAGGGTGAAGAGGTTTTCAACAGCCCAGTAAATGGGCATTTTCTGAAGAAATGTTTTGTTTGAGCCTTAGATAGCTCCTTTGATTGTAAATATTGTCCTTTGGTTCTTTGATCATTTTCTTTTTTGCATATTTTCGGCTTAGTAAATGACTCCATAGCCCAATAGCAAGGTACTGAAGTTGCAGAATGAGTTCTTAGAGCATCACAGGGACGACTCTATCCCCCATGGAGCCTAATGTTAGCAACAATTTTTGTCTTGGTCACAAAAGTACCTAGGTCTACAGGTTGCACGGGAAGTTCCCAAGCACAGAGCAGGAGAATCTCTTTTCGGGTTATAAGTCAAGCGAGTGGGCGAAGTTTTGTTGTTAGCAGCTGAGATCCACCTAGAGGGGATTTAGGACAAAAGGTAGCACCCATAGTTCAAGACAGAGCTGGGTCGTCCAATCTAGTTAAGACAGGTGGCAGCCATTCATCATGGTGGGGATCGGTGTTTCGAGAGACAAGGGACCTCCCATTCATTGCAGCTTAAATTGCCGATCGGAGAAATGCCGAGGGCACCTTTGGAGCCGAGCCCACGGTCCTAGCGCCAGGTCACGTCAAGCGAGCCTGGGAATGAAGGAAACCCCCTTTTAAATAATGAATGCTACCTAGGCCATTCATTTTAAGGACACGCGGTGCACATCCGTGCCATGTCGGCATTCAAGATTTCAAGGGGTAAGCGCTCCTCGTCATTTCACATTTCATAACCTCGAATCCCAAAGTGCCAAAAGCACCCAGAATCGGGCCCATGGTTTTGGCACCTAGTCATAAAGGAGCAGGCCTGAAGGAGGGGCACTAATGTTCATCAGTTGGCAAGACGGGTCCCAAAGCACTAAGAGCGATCTTAGTCGTTCATCCCGGAGGAACACATGGTGCGCGATTAGGTTCTTCGCCTTTCGCCCATCGTGATTTCGAAGCACAAGTAGCATCTCTTTCATATCCTCGAAGCGCGAAGCGTCGAAGACGTCTCGGACCCGGGCCCATAGTATTACCGAATTAGTTCAGGACCATCAGATCAGTGGGAGACACGTGGCGACCATTAAGCCCTCCCAACATTTCGCCCGAAACGCCGAAAGCACTCTGGAAGATAGGCGTAGGGTCATGGACCGTGGTCACTTGAGGGAGTAGAAAGGGCTGTACAAAATGGGCCAAAAGCGTCGAGTTGAGTTTCAGAAGGGGGGCATTTTGTTCTCCAGATGTCGGTTCGACGTGATCTAAATCTCGATA
>JASDQU010100808.1:7969-22108 GCA_032191745.1 Picea mariana | reverse complement strand
TTTCTTTATCATAAGGTTTGGTAAAATTTACCATGAAGCATCATCACCCAAACTAGGGCATTGAAAATATACCTCATAAAGATTAACTTTAACTCTTACTTTATTTAATCATTAATAAATTGGAATTTGATGTGACTTTCTTGGAAGTTAAATCAAATTTAAATATAAAAAACTCATTGCCTCAAAAATTATTTGTTGTATCATTCATTTCCAACGATCTTCACTTCCAACTTTCAAAAGATATGTATCATTTTAAAAAGTCTTTTGTATTTGACCTCTACCAAACGAACCCAAATCTCTGCCTTTTTACTGTCAAATTATCTTCAACTCTTAACAAATCTGATGAGATCTCTTTTGCACAAAGAAATTCATGAAATAAACCTTTGTATACATCTTAAGATCATCCCAACAAGGTCATAATCTTCTTTAGGCACACACACATCAAGAGGACTTCGTTTACAAGTGAGTAAATCGCAGGTCTTTACACTTCATGCAATTCTGAAGCAAATCGCAGGTCTTTTATACAACAGGTTTCAAGGTTAATGGAAAATTTTCAAGAGATATTGGGAATGGATGACTTGTGCTCAAACCCAAAGTACATAGTACAATTTCTAATTTGAAAACCTAAAGGAATTAAAGGTATCTGCCAACAAAGAGCGCAACAACCAACTTCAAATAGCCCAAAATGTGTATACTACAAATTCATGTTTCACATGGCCAAATGGCTGAGAGGATGTATAGGCATCAATGATTTTCAGTTTGTCTGAAGGTTGTTAGATCAATGCGAGAAAGACTTATCATTTCCATTTCCAACCAAACAACTAAAGGACTGTTTTCAAGAAAAGGATTTCAAATCTACTCAGAATTTTCCAGCGGAAATATGACTTCTATAATCCGAAAATAATTAAAATGGTACCTTTACCATATGATCTCAACTAGCATTCAATCTCCAGCGAGAGTATCTTTCACAGGCCAATGCTTTCTTTGGATGAAACTGCGGCATAGTTTTGTTGGTCTGGAGCTTCGATACCACAACCTTTTGTGACGCTTTGGATGCCCACCGTCTACATTGCAGGTTTGAAACCCACGGGCCACTTCTTAATGTTCCCCTAAACTCAGAGAAGAGTTTGGTTCAGAACGAGACGCAGCTCGATAATGCGAGCTCAACATTGGAAAGAGTAAATCGAACCATAGCCAGGGAATATGAACTTATAAACTAGCAGGCCTCTAAGATCATCTACATGCTTTGATACCACTGTTAGATTCATAATAAAGAAAAGAGCATAAATATAATGGAAATAATAGAAGCAATCAAGAAACCATGATGAACGGAGATAACTAAACAATGGCAGAAAAGGCATACTCTATTCATCAATGCTTCTGTAAATAATCATGTACATAGATGTACATATATAATACAAAAGACCATAATTGTCATGTAACTGTATAACAGTTAGGTTAAGTTAACTAACCAACTAACTTATGATTAGTGTTTTAACAGTTGGTGGGTTTCTTCTACTGGGGACTCAGACCATAGTCCTACTATTCTTGACCTAGTTCGCAGCCCCAAGAAGCACTCTTATCCTTTTAAATTAAACCCATGTTTGATGGAGGAATCGTCCTTTATTGAAGTCACTCGATCTTCATGGATTCCCTTCAACCCTAACCAATTGGATTCCCCATCTCTCGAATTTCTTGGAAATATAAAAAGAGCCAAGTGAGTTGTTATAAATTGGAATAAGGAAAGGAGGCATAGAGAAGATTGAGAGTTACAAGCCATTGGATCAAAGCTTCAAGCTTGGGGGGGGAAGGAAGGATAAGGCCCTTTGTTTAATAAACAAAAACAAGAGTTCAAAGTGCTTGAAAAGGGCAGAAGGAAAATTCTCTTAAATAAGGAAAAGGAGTGGAGAATCAAAAGCATAGCTCTTTAGCTACAGGCTAGAGATGAGAATACAAAATTTTTACACAAATTTGAAAATTGACGGAAATCCCTAAAAACCATTTGGGCCATTGGAAAACTTGATGGTACAAAGGCCACTTCTTTTGAGGAAATTGTAGAGGTGTGCACGACTCATTTCAAACATTTGTTTCAAGAATAATGTCGGGTAATTATTGATGATATCCTTTAGGTTACTAGTTTATTCCTTCAGTTTATAAATATCAGAGAGAATGAAAACCTCATGGTCAAAGTTTCCAAAGAAGATGTAACATCCCCATTTATAATCCTCATTTTAGCGATGTGTAATTAAATATGATGTATGGTTGTGGGCTAAAATATATAATTGTAAACATTGTATATGACCGTAATAATAATATAAATGTGATGTTGGTTGCAGGTGGACAGAGACAGAGTAATTGGGGACTAAGTTTCCACAAGAGAGGGAGAATCTATAAGAATGTCCAAGAGAGAGGTCAAAGGGGGGGAATTATTCATGGGTATTAATTCCAACCCGCTTTCCTAAAATTATTACTTTCAATGAACCTTCTAATTTCCTTTTGAGTGTATGAGGGCCCAATGAATAAACACATGTAAGAGGGCTTGGTGGGAAAAGTCACATCCCATAGTTATGAGAGCATGGGGGCTAAGCACAATCAACCTTGATGAATGTGAGTAAACTCTCATGGATAAACGACAAATTCAAATGCCCATTGTAAGCAATTTTTTAATGCAGTTTTTTGTGCAGCAAGGAAGTGGAGAGCATTGGAGCTTGAAGGAAGCCATAGTAGGTGTTATGGGAAACTTGTTGGATCTCTTGTTGCACGAAGAAGAAGGTTGTTAGGATTATAGATAAGGAGTTTTCTATGTGAGATATTTTCCCTTTAACAATGGGTTATTCTGTTAGTTTTATTGGGGCAACTAGCATCCCTGGAGTCCCCAATAATAGATATTCCTAGCCAAGCTTGTGTTGGAGCCCTGGAGGGAAGTGGGAAGGCCTTGGGGACTATTTCGAGTGAAGAGGGATCCCAATTCCTTGGGTTGCACAAGTTGAGGGGAAGAGAGTTGGAGGATTGGGATAGTTGTAGGAAAACTAGATGGTTGTGGGAGTGAATTGGGTTGTGAGAGACACCCTCTTTTGTGGAAATGTAGCCCCAGCTCAAGGGTGATTTGCTTCTAATATTTGGAGCAAAAAATCTACGTTTGGGAGGAATGTCCTTCCCCTATAATTAGTTGCTCATTTGATGTTAAAACATCATTGTTTTTATCTCCGTTTATCACTTTTATTCATGGGTTTTTATTGTTGTGTATGGACTTTGAGTTTTAAGCAAATATATGTTGTTGTGTATGGGTTTTAATTGGTTGCATCATGTTTTAAAAATGTGTTAGATGATGAAAATATTGATGCAATATATTTAGTTAACAGTATCATAAAAAACTTTATGGTAAGCATTGAGGACACTACAAAGTGGTATCAGGGTTCTGGTTACAATACCAAGCTTGTATGGGTCTTCTACAACAAGCAAAACATAGATCTATGTGTAGATTTGGGTAAAAATCCATTTTGTCCAACCATGCGAATTTGGGGTCAAGGCCCTAAATTTAAGGTTTTGTATGTTGTTGTTGTCGTTAATGGAGTCAACTTGACCTGTAAATCATTAAATTTGGTTCAAAGGGTAGCACATATGGAAGAGCCAACTAAAGACAAGGATCCAAGTCTTGAATATGATCTGGTACTAAAGGAGTATGAAGATGTGTTTGGGGAGTTTCCAGGATTTCCACCAAAGAAGGATATAGACTTATCTATTAACTCAATGCCTAGAGCTTTCTCGGTGTCCAAAACTCCCTACAGAATGAGCACATCATAGTTGAAAGAGTTGTAGATGCAGCTAGAAGAATYGTTGAAGAAGGGGTATATACACCCAAGTGTCTCACCTTAGGGTGCCCTAGTTCTCTTTCTAAAGAAAAAGGATGKAACTYTGAGATTGTGGATTGACTTCARATAGTTGAATAAGGTTATTGTAAAGAGAAGGTACCCTYTACTGTGGAGCGATGATCTTTTTTATCAATTGAAAGGAGAAAGGATATTTTCCAAGATTGACTTGAGGTCAAGTTACCATCAAGTGAGAATTAGAGAAGAAAACACCAACAAGACAACATTTAAGACAAGGTATGGCCATTATGAGTTTGTGGTGGTGCCATTCGKCTTGAAAAATGCATCGGCTACACTTATGTGTCTAATGAATGGAGTGTTCAGAGATTACCTRGACAAACTTGTTATTGTCTTCTTGCATGATAATCTCATCTACTCCAAGATGAAGTAGGATCATGAGAAAAAATTGAGTAYGGTGCTACAAGTGTTGAGAGAGCATCAATTGTATGCCAAGACAAGCAAGTGCACTTATATCAAAGGAAAATCCATAATTTGGGCCACATCGTCTCAGAGGAAGGCATAACAGTGGACCCTGAAAAGATTGAAGTAATCAAAAGTTGATCAGTGCCAAAGAACATTTTTAAAATGACATCCTTTAGGGGACTAGCTGGATATTATAGGAGATTCATTGAAGGTTTCCTCAAAGTTGCAAATCCAGTCACTTCACTGTAAAGAAGGGAACAAAGTTTGAATGGACTACTAAGTGTGAGGAAATTTTGAATGGAAAACCATTAGCATGTATTCTTCAGATTTAAAATGAAGAATTTTGGAAGTGGTAACATCAGATCAACATTATGCACAAGGTACATAAGGCTTGCAGCAAGAAGGTGTACCACTGAAATTTAAAGACTATAGGTTGGGAAAGGATGGAGTCCTCTTGTTCATGGACATAATTTATGTTCCTCACACATAGGATTTGAGAAATTTAATGTTGAAGGAGAGGCACAATGTACCATATGATAGACATCTAGGGGACCAAAAGACAATTGCAACAGTAAGAAACCAGTATTTATGACCTAAAATGAAGAAGGATGTGGTTGATTGCATAGCCAAGTGCATGGAATGTCAGAAAGTGAAGACTGAACACAGACATCCAACAATATTGTTATAGACATTGCCCATTCCTGAATGGAAATGGGAGGTAGTTACAATATATTTTATCACCAAGTTGCCAAGAAAAAAAAGGCAACATGAACCCATAATGGTAGTGGTGGACAAGCTTATGAAAGTTGCACATTTTATTCCAATCAAAACAACTCACAACGCGGCCAACATAGCAAAGATTTACATGAAGTAAATTGATAGGCTACATGGTGTGCCTGAGGAAATAGTGTCAGATAGAGATCTCAAGTTCACTTCCAACTTTTGGAAGGGATTGTTTAAGGGATTTGGGACTAATTTGAATTTCAATATAGCATATCACCCAGAGTCAGATGAGAAGAAAGAGAGAATTAACTGGATAATTGAAGACATGTTGAGTATGTATGCAATGGACAATCCTTCCAAGTGGGAAGACTACCTTCACCTAGTTGATTTTGCTTACAATAATGGGTATTAGGCATCACTGAAGATGAGCCCATTTGAAGCTTTGCATGGGAGGAAATGTAGTATGCAAGTGAGTTGAGATAACCTAGTAGATAGAGTAGTTCTTGGGCCAAAATTTCTAAGGGAAATGGAAGAAAAGATGGTAAAGATCATGCATAATTTAAAGGTTGCACAAGACAAGAAAAAGATTTATGCAGATAAAAACAAGACATATATTGACATGTGTTTTTAAAAGTAAAGGATAAAAGGAGATAACTAAGATTAGGAGACCAACTTTATGAGAAAAATAGAGGAAGACCAGCTTTCCAAAAGGCTTGGGATGACAAAAAGAAACGAAAGATGGATCAGAGAAATAAAAGATTCAAGTTTCCTTTCATCAAGATCAACTCTTAAGCATATTAGCAAGGACATTCAACACAGGGTGAGCATAAAATTCCATATTCCTTGGGGGAAAGGCCAAGGCAGTGTCCTATAAAGTGTTGGGGATGTGAAGGAGACCACTTGTATAAGGATTTTCTTCATAAATGAGATAGGATGAGGACTATGCACAATATTTAGGAAGTTGATACAGTGGATGATGTGGGTAGGAGCATGCCAAGGATTTATGCAGCCTTGGACAAGAGACAACTAGACTACCAATCTCGCATGATTGAGATATAAGGTAAGATTGATAATCAACCCATAGTTATTTTGATTGATTATAGAGCTAGTCATAGCTATATAGATCCAAAAATAGTTGAAAGGTTTAAATTGAAGAGATGTGAGCATGAAAAGTCTTGGTTGGTTCATCTAGCCACTGGAACCAAGAGGAAAATCAATGAACATGTCAAGGATTGCTCAGTTAGCATGAATGGAGTTAACACTAAGGCAGATTTGAACATCATACCACTTGGGTCATATGATTGCTTAATTGGCATGGATTGGTTGGAAAAACATCATGTTGTCCTAGATTGCTACAACAAGGCTTTCACATGCCTTGGTGAAGAAGGAAATTCAAGGACAATGCAAGGTATTCCAATATATATATATATAGATAGATAGATAGATAGATAGATAGATAGATAGATATATGTCAAAGAGATTTCATCATTGCATCTGAAAAGAAGTTTTAGAAAATGATGCCAAATATATGCAGTGCATATTGAAGAGCCAACAAAATATAAGGAGCCAAGTCTTGAAGATGATCCAATACTAAAGGAGTATGAAGGAAAGGCACGCAAGTGAGTTGGGACAACCTAGCAGATTGAGCAGTTGTTGGCCCAGAATTGCTAAGGGAAATGGAAGAGAATATGGTAAAGATCATCCATGATTTAAAGGTTGCACAAGATAGGAAAAATAGTTATGCAGATAAAAAAAATACACATATGGAATTTAAAGTGGGTGAGCATGTGTTTTTAAAAGTAAATACTAAAAGGTGCGCATTAAGATTGGGAAGTTGCCCAAAGTTTGCAGCAAGATATTGTGGGTCATTTGAAGTTTTAGAGAAGATAGGCCTAGTTGCATACATGCTTTCATTACATGAATCCATTAGAATTCATAATGTATTTCATGTATCTTTATTGAAAAAATATGTGTCTAATCTTAACCACGTGCTTGATTGGACTGTGATCTATGTGGAGCACAAAGGATACTTTCAGGTGGAACCAATGCAAATACGGGACCGAAAAATCAAAGTGATCCAGAATAAATACATCGGTTTAGTAAAGGTTCAATGGATCTGTTACAGCCTTGAAGACACCACGTGGGAGCATGACGAGACCATGCGGGAGGAGTACTAGCAATTTTTTCAAATATTTGAAGAAAATTGAATGTACATAAGTATGCAAGGCTCCATTTTGGCAGTTGGATTTCTTGGACCCATATCTTGGAGAGTTCCTATCCAATCTGTGTTGGAGCCCTAGAAGGGAAGTGGTCCAGACTGAGGGACTGCGATGCAGAGAAGGGGGTACACTTCCTTGGTTTGTGCGGGTGGCGGGGAATGAAAGATTGATAGTTGGACTTATTGCAAGAGTTGAAATTGCAAAATTTTCAAGTATTATGATGTAAAGTTTATACATGTATACCGGTATGGTGTCGTACACTGAGCATGATGTGATTTTTAGGGGGAGGAGAATGTAACATCCATGTTTTTAATCTTCATTTTAGTGAGGTGTAATTAAATATGATGTACGACCCTTGGCCCAAATATGTAATTGTAAGCATTGTATATGATCGTAATAGTAATATAAATGTGACTTTGGTTGCGGGTGGACACATAAAAAGTAATTTGGGGCTAAGTTTCCACAAGAGAAGGGAATGTCTAAGAATGTCTAAGAGAGGGGTCTAAGGGGGGGTATTAATTCCAATCCGCTTTCCTAAAATTATTACTTCGAGTGAACCTTCTAATTTCCTTTTGAGTGTATGAATTCCCAATCATTAAACATATGTAACAGGGGTTGGTGGGAAAAGTCACATTCCATAGTTATGAGAGCATGGGGGCTAAGTACAATCAACCTTAGGGAATGTGAGTTAACTCTCATGAGTAAAATGGAAATTTGAATGGTCATTGTAGGCAGTTTTTGCATGTAGTTTTTGGAGCAGCAAGGTAGTGGAGAGCAATAGAGCTTGAAGGCGGCCATAGTAGGTTATGTGGGAAGCTTGTTGGAGATCTTGTTGCATGAATAAGCAAGTTATTATGCCTATAGAGAGGGATTTTTCTTTGTGAGATAATTTCCCTCGAAGAGTGGGTTGTACTGTTAGTTTTCTCGGGGCAAATAACATCTCTGGAGTCCCCAATAATAGAGATTCCTATCCAATCTTCTGTTGGAACCCTAAAGGGAAGTGGGAAGGCCTTAGGGACTGTGTGCAATGAAGAGGGATCCCAATTCCTTAGGTTGCACAGGTTGAGGAGAAGAGAGTTGGAAGATTGGGATAGTTGTAGGAAATCTAGTTGGTTGTGGGAGTGAATTAGGCTAAGAGAGATACCCTCTTTTGTGGAATCGTAGCCTCAACTCAGGGGTGATTTGTCATTGAGATTTGGAGCAACAAATCTATGATTGGAAGGAACGTTCGTCCCCTACAATTAGTTTCTCATTTGCTATTAAAATATAAGTGTTTTTATCTATGTTTATCACTTTTACTCATGGGTTTTTATTGTTGTGTATGAACTCTAATTTTTAAGCAAATATATGATGTTGTGTATGGGTTTTAATTGGTTGCATCATGTTTTAAAACTGTGTTAGATGCACATTAAATCTTGATGCATTGCATTTAGTTAATGGTGTCAGAAGAAGTTTTATGGGTAAGTAGTGGGGACACTACAAAGTGGTATTAGAGCTCTATTCACAACACCATGCTTGTATGGGTTTGCTACAACAAGCAAAACTTAAATTTGTGTGTAGATTTGGGTAAAAACACATTTTTCCCAACCATTTGAATTTGGTGTCAGGGCCCTAAATTTAAGTTTTTGTATGTTGTTGTTGTTGTTGTTGTTGTTAAGGGAGTCAACTTGACCTATAAATCATTAAATTTAGCTCTGAGGGTTGAGTCCAATGTTTCCGCGACAACTGCGAGCCCTAAAATCGAGAAACAAAATGACTAAGTATGAAGGTGTCCCTTAGTCATCGTTAAAGTGTGTATTGGCAAAGAATAGACATCTTTCGTCAATACATCGACAAGAAAGGACCTTTTTAGGCCGCTCACAAGGAAGATTAGTTTTTGGCACCGAAACATCAATGAAAGATAAGTTTTTGGCATCGAAATATTAGTGGAAGATATGTTTTTGGCGCTGAAACATCGGTGGAAAAGATAAGTTTTCATCGTCGATACATTGGTGAAAAGATGAGGTTCCATCGCTGCTAAAAGGTGTTCTTCTTCGCCAAAGTGTTGGTGAAGAAAATACGTTTTGTCACTGATATGTCGGTGAATAATGTGTTTTTGGCATCGGTATGTCGACGAGTAAAAGACATCATGGGGTTGATACACTGATGAAGAATGTGTTTTTGGTGTCAGTATGTTGACAACTAAAATACATTATGTCGTTGACACACCGACGAAGGATGTGCTTCTTGTGTCGATAAGATTGTGAGGAGAAGACATCCTAACATTGAAACATCGGCAAAAAATATGTTTTGGGGGCCAATAAAATGGAAAAAGGGATAGATCTTGATCGTTGATAAAAGGAGAAAGAGAAAGAAAGAAGAAAGAAAAGGGATACGAGAATAGGAGGAGGGAAGGGAAGGAAAACCATGTCAATTTCTACAAATATTTTGGGTTTTTTAGGGTCATAAACTTGCAGGGGCATTTTGAGGCCCTAAACAACATTTTTATGTAGTCAAAATCAAGAAAACTATGCACACATAGTCTCTGCTACTTAAATGAAAGAACTCGATGAGAGATTTCAATTGAGTTATTTTGAGTGCAAAACAAAGCTTGTATGAGGAAGTTACAGTTGAAATAGTACATGGTATAATTAAAGTACCAATTTACTTCCAAAGGGCATAAATCCTTGCTCAGAAATCAGTTTGGGGCACATGAGTAGTCTATGGAAAGCTTATGGACCATAAAAGACAGCCATGGAACCAGATTTGGAATCTGGGTAACTAAAATTGTAAAGTATGGGAGAGAAGACACATGTAGCATAGAGGGGTAAAAATGAGAATGTATTCTAAACTTCTACATCCCATAACTATTTTCTCAAAGCTCGGATTTGGGAAAACGAGCAATCATTGGAAAGATAATTTAAAACCGAATATGTTTGAAAGCTCATAATTTTTATTAGTTAACATTGTTCTTTGAAAAATCGAGAAAAAGGGGGTATGTAGATTAAATTCATAACAATTTTATAATATGATTAACTCTAACAAGTAATCATTGCATGAGCATTCTTTGTAGAATTCATATATGGTCACTAAATGAGGAGTAGAGACATGGAGGATGGCCATTGTAGGTATTTTTTGTGTGCAGTTTGTTATCGCATAGTTTGTAGTTAGGATAATGGATGGATGAAAAGAGGTCAAACTGGCGTAAATGAACCAATCCCACCACTGTCACCTCAATGGGAAGGTTCTTTCTTTTTAGGGAGGTAAGACCCAAGGGAGATGTCCCCGGTGACCTGGGGTTTTGAGAAGGCAAAAGGTTTAGCAAGGCTTAAGTGATAATAATCCCCCTCACAAGTCACCACCTGATCAGAAAGTATGGCTTATAGCCAACAAGGATAACCGGAAGTAATAACCAAGAAGAATACATGCCCGGGACAAGGCAA
Source organism: Picea mariana (assembly GCA_032191745.1). NCBI lineage: Eukaryota > Viridiplantae > Streptophyta > Pinopsida > Pinales > Pinaceae > Picea > Picea mariana. Next base: position 11,452 of record JASDQU010100808.1, on the reverse strand, counting down.
CAAAGAAACTAGGCATATGCAAGCTTACTTGTTGGTTAGTACTTCATATAATCAATGACCTTCTGATAGTAAGCAATTGATAAATGATATTATTGTTGAAGCAAATCAAAGTTGTACAATGGCAATGATTACAATATACATATCACTTCACAATAAATGCTAACGAAGCTTCACAATAAACAATGGAAATTTATCATTAATGTAATAATACTTGAAGCAACGCTTTAGCCAATCATCCAATTGCTTTAAAGACAAATAGATGTTGCAAAAAGGTGTTTATAGCTTAAAAATGACGGCAGCACTAGGATTAGTAAAGTTAGTCTAAGCTAGGGTTAGTAAGAGTTAAAGGTTGTTCAAAGTAGTTGGTTGTTTGTATGATCAGGGTGCTCAACACAATGGAGGTCTTAGATCAGTTCCTTGTTAGGGTTAATGGAGTCAAAAAGGGCTACAAATGTTGAAGGGTCGTGATGATAGTAATAGGGCTAGAGACAAGAGGTTATGATGTTGAAGTGTTGCTATAGCAATGCTTCAACAAGTCAAACCCTAGGTGAGATGGCTCACTATGGTGTAGGTGACCTAGTCCCTAGTGCGTCTTCCTCCTTCCCTAGCTCAAAAGGCAAATTTACACGGCTGGCTTGAGGCAAGAAAAGCTATGGCTAAAGACAAGAAGGTTAAATGTTGAGGTGTTGCTAAAGCAAGGCCTCAACAATGAAACCCTAGGGGAGAAAGGCTCACTAAAGTGTAGGTGGCCAAGGCCTTAGTGGTTTCTCCTCCCTCTTCAGCTCATTGACAAGAGTAAAATGGCTATGTTGGAAGAATAGGGTTAGAGTGTTTCTATGGAAAGGCTCTATCTAATTTCAGCAAAACCAAAAAGGCTCTTTAACTTGGTAGGGACATGAGACAAGGACCTTAGCATGTGCTTATCACCTAGGGTTTTAATTAAACAAATTATAATAACAAATTCCATAAAATAACACTACAACCATTCAATCAAGAAGTTTTGCAGAAATTCACTTACATTTAACCAAGAAATCAATAGCCATGCCCTAGTTCTCAACCTTCCACTAAGATAAATGCCAAAAATAGCCAAAACAAGCTTCCTTCAACAAGTGAGCCTTAGAATTTTAGCCAAAAACTTAGAATAGGGCACAAATTTCAGACCTCACCAAGTGGTGAGTGAAAGATGATGAAAATATGAAGTCAAAAACCCTCAATATATAGCACACCAATGACCTAAATTACATTTTAGGTCACTAAAAGGCCGACAAGACCAAAATACCAAAATCATATTGTTTTACATTAAATGTCTTAAAATTAAACCCTAATCAAGCAATAGTGAGACGTCATCCCCTTTCTACGGTGACGTTATCCCCTTTTAGGGAAAATGAAGCCTCCTGGAGAAAAACGTTAACCCTCCTTGGGCTTCTCCAAGATGCCACACATGCCAAAATTGCCACATATGCCTCCCAAAATGTCCATATTGTTGGGTGACGTCATGGGCATCCTGGGAGATGTCCTGGGTCTTCTAAGGCCAATGTTCATGTGGAAAGGGCTCAAGCCCCCTAGGTACAGGTCTGTGAAGCTGCCTCTAGTGGATCCTTCTACTCTTCCCTGGTACAAACGCTCTGCCTTGTCTCTGCCCCCTGCTGGGGTCTCAACATCCATCTGGTGGGTTCTTCAGCCCCATGGAGGTTTGAACTGATCATCTCCCCATGTGTACCTATCCATCGGGCATGATCCTGCACATCAACAGCTATGCCCTCCATGGGCTCATAAGTCACAGATATCATAGCAATGTCAATCACATCTAATCATCAATATTTATTAAAAATGTGAATAAAACCCCTTTACCCCAGTCTAGTGCTCAAAGACATTATACAAGTCTGCAATACAAGTTTTGGGGAAGTGACAGAACGTCCTATTGGGCTAGAGTCTACTGGAAAAGGGTTGTTACTAGAAAGGATCAAATCCAATTCATGTAAGTGGGTGAGGTGGATGGGGATGCCTGGGCAAAAAGTGCAGTGATAGCAGGGATGGCTTACCGGTGGGTGCCTCTTTGAAGGGTGAGCTGCACCTATCGTGGATGAAATGTTTCCAAGCCCATTCATGCCTTTTATCTTCATTCTTTTTCTTACAAGATACTAGTGAAAGGACAATGCCCTGGCTTGGTGACCAGTGGTGGCAATGTTAGCCACAAGCATTTCACGGAAATGAAAAGGATGGCTCATGATGAGACCCCCTTTCTCTTGGCTATGCCACCAAGAGCCACTACCCTGGCGTGGTGACCGGATGTTGGAAGTGTCATACTACTAGATTCTCATGGACCTAATAGGTTGGATCGTGATGAGACCCCTTATCCTCTAACCAGGTCTTGTCTTATTGTTTTTTAATCCTTTTATTGTTGTTTTCTTTCAAGAAGCTAGTCAAGGGACACTGCCCTAGATTGGTGACCAGAGGTGGCAATGTTACCCACAAGTACTTTCATGTAAATGAGAAGGTTGGCTCGTGATGAGACCCCCTTTCTATTGGCCATGCAACCAAGAGCCACCACCCTGGTGTGGTAACTAGCTGCTAGTAGTGTCATACCATTAGGCACCCATGGACCTAATAGATTTGCTCATGATGAGACCCCTTATCCCTCAACTAGGTCTTGATTTATTTTTTACGGGTCCCTCTGTTTCTTTCTGAGAAGATCTTTATTGCTTTCTCATGGATCCCTAGGCGAAGCATCTCGAGGTTTTATTCTTAGGATTTTATTGTCAGTTGCTTTTACCCCCCATGCCTTTAGCCCATTCTTCCCACAAGATAAGGTCCAACCCCTAAATGATTGGCTAACCCTGTGCCCAGACCAGTGCAAGGGGATGGATGAGCGGTAAGAAAGATGGAAAGTGGTATGTATGAGAGGAATGGACGATGGCTTTTCAAAAATCCCCCCAGTGGCAACTCAAAACCTATGGACACAAGCTTGCTAGGGCATCCTGTCATTCCCCCCAGATAAGGTCAAGTGGACAAGCATAAGATCCAAACNAACTCAAAACCTATGGACACAAGCTTGCTAGGGCATCCTGTCATTCCCCCCAGACAAGGTCAAGTGGACAAGCATAAGATCCAAACACCCGTCAAAAACAAAGGAATCAAATGCACATATTCAAAGGTTTTGAGGATCAAAGTGACACATACCATGATACCCTGACTCATTACCTCATGGAGCAAGAACCATCTCTGATACAGGACCAAGCCGAAGGTGTTGGATGTTGTTGTTGCTGCTGACAAAAAGGAGGCACTGAAAGGGAGAAAAGATGGGCCCTCCAGGGCCATGCTCAAGTCGATTTGGATCTCAGTACTCCATGTCTAGGACCTGTGGGCCTCAAGACATAATCTCCTAGTTATCCCTGAAAGTGGGGGATAACATCTGGCTCCAACTCAGGGACATGTGCTCACCGTAGAGCGCATGAGAACCTCAACATCTATGGCATGACCTGT
>JASDQU010100807.1:525462-537101 GCA_032191745.1 Picea mariana | reverse complement strand
AWTTATCTCCAATCTCTTAGTCTGGATAGCCAATTTTTTTCTAATTTTTGCTAGCTCCTCTTTGAAGGAAGAATTTTCTACCTCAAKTTGTSTCTTGTTGTCAATGCACTACATTCTCATGATTTGGAAATTTTCCTACAAGTTATGAAGTTGCTTCTCCAAATCATGTTCATTGATTTCTACATACTCTTCCTTGTTGATCTTGTCCTCTAATAGGCTCTTCCATTCAAGTGATTCATCCCTTGTCTCCTCTATCTCATTTAAGGTGAGTTGCATCACATGATTTGTAGGTGGCGTTGTTGCCTTTTGCTCCTCCCATTCCCCTAATAGGATCTTAGTAAGGATAGGATTGTCTTCCAAGTATACTATGGTGGATGATATAGGTGGGATCATTTTGGAGATTATTTGAGATTTAGTTCTTTCCATGCTATATTAATATCTAGTCTTCCCTAGAGATGGTGTATTTTCTTTGATTTTGAAAGGGTTTATATCTGGTGTCCCCATTTTGATTAAGGTGGAATCTATTTATTTTTATAAATATTCCAGCTTGATCATTTTTTGATATCTTTTTTCTTTTTGAGACCTATACCTTCCCAAATTTGTTCTTCCTCGTGTCTCTTTCTTGACTCAGTTCCTAAATAGATTGTTGGGAGGCCAAAAATGTTTCTCTATCCATTTTCACAAATTATTCCCAAGGTACTCTAACAAATTATATTTCCATAACATCACATAGTAGAAATTTTCTGATTTCTTAGTGGGCCAAGGCCTCCTCTTTCCCTTTAATAACCTTTGAACTCATTTATCTTACATACTATAGTAAGAAATAAGGAATTCTCAATATTTTTTGTCAATTCTATGGTGAAACAAATTCTTGAGCTAATGCAAGAACCTGAAATGGTATGCATATAACATACTAAAACTTCCCTCGTAAGTGATGTACTTTAATAGGTGGTAGGATACTTGATCCCATAGTTTTGTAAGAGTATCGCTTTTGACCCCATTCTTGTTTCACTTAGGTTCTACATAAATTACGAAAAATAGTTTATTAGCATTGATTCCAATCTTCCTTTCATATTTATCCTAAGGAATGTGGAGTTGGTAGTGTATAGCTTCATGTCTTTTAAAAATCTTATGCCTTTAGACTGCTAAGGTAGTATTTCCTATACAAAGGATGCTTTCTTTGGGCTTAGAACTTAAAATGATTGTATTTCCTTAGGTGATTTTGGAGGTTTAATGTGCTTTCATGTTTTGAGTGCATAGGTTTTCTTGCTTCATTTTAGCAAGTGACACTAAAAGGAAAATCAAGAGCATACCCATTCATCATCTACTAATGTGAGATTGCATACAAATCTAAGTATCCAATTAACAAGCATGAAAGAGATAAGTGGAACATGTGCATTTCAATGAAATGAATATTTGGCGAATTAAAGGATACGATAGCATCAAGATGTGTCTAACAAAGAAACATCATAACCATGCATCCTGCGCAATTTCATTACAAGATTCACAATATCAACATCCAAAATGCAAGTATAAGTATGGAAGAAAATGGTGTGTTAAGTGACAAAATCAAGGAACTTACCGAGACCATGTACATTAGTTTGGTTTATAAACTTGTTTAAACATATCATATGCATTCTTTATCATTGAAAGTCTTTCAAATAGGTATCATGTATCCCAAACAAAGATCGTACTCCAAAGGTATGCCCCCTAGAAAGTTGAAACACCAAACTAAACAAAAAGGGGTTCGCAAAATTGTTGGCTTTTCATCTTCCAGGGTTAGGTTTTTTATTTTCTTTATGTCAAAAAGGCCTTGGAGACTCATTGGAACAAACATCTTCTTTTATATGCGAGTAGTTGTCACTCTATATTTTTACAGTGTTTGTACATTTTCACACATTAATGGAAATTCTGTATCACTGTATCTCTGTGTTTATGGTTGAATCTATAACATTATTTTGTTATATTATTGGATACCCAATACATCTTTGTACATTTCTCTATTATATTTTGGCTCTCATTTTGTGCTAAAAACATCATAGATTAATGATATCAAAGGAGGATGCTCTTGATCTTTTTTCAGAGCATGTCCCCAATGAGGTCTAAGTTTAGAAACTTTGGTCTCGAGATTATCTACCTTGATGAAAATCTCTCTCACACACCAAGAAAACCCTCCATTGAAGAAGAAAATGAAAATGATAGAGAAGAAGATTATATCAATTTGTTGCTTGAGCAAGCTCTCACGTGACAGAGGGACGAAACTATGAAGAATTTTTCCAACATCCTTCAACGTATGTCGATAGAAAAATTTGCATCTTTATGCAGGGACCACTTTGGAAGCACCTCTCCTTTAAAGGTACGGGTTAATTTTGACATTCTCATATTTGAAGGCCAGATAGAGGCGGATGCCCTAGACAAATGGTTAAATCTGCTAGAGGGTTATTTCTCTGTTCACAATTTTTCTGATAGGGAAAATATCACCTCCATACTCCTGAAGGATCTCCCCCATGTTAAACATTGGTGGGAAACTTATTGGGAGAAAATTATCATAGAGGAGTATGGAATATATGTGGTCTAGCACACTTGAGATTTTTTTGTTGATGCGGTCAAGGAACAATATTATCATTTTGGAAACTATGAAGACCAGTACATGACATGGGCCAAGTTGTGTCAAGAGAGGGGCCAAGCACTGTCATAGTTCACCAATACCTTCCATAAATTGCGCACCAAGATGGGTATGAAATACTTTGAGTAACATTTGGTTCTTAAATACCATGGAGCTCTACATAGATACATCCAAACTAAAATGGATCTTCTGGATATCTCATCACCGGGTATTGCTTATCGATACGTTCTTAAAATCGAGAAAAAATTTAAGCACTGGAACAAACAGGAGGTTGGTTTTGCAAATATGAAACAAACAAAGAATGATAAAGATGGTCCTAACAAAAAACCTCTTGGAAACTCGTCTAATCCATAGAAGGGTAATGGAAATACGAAGAAGGACATTGGAAAATGGTGTGATTTCCAAACAATTCCCATCACAACACTGATGAATGTCGCTAAAAATAGTCATTGGTGGTCAAGATAAAACAAAAGAATTCAAACCCTCATTCTGAATCCAATTCAGAAAATACTTGTCGAAGACAGATCATTGTCGATTGTCAGACAGAATCCACCCCTTCAAAGATGAGGTATTATGTGAAGTTTCCCAACTGGTTGTCTGTGATGTTCTTTTGGGCCAACCATATTTGTGGAAGTGCCATGTTATCTATGAGTCTCGACCCCACAGTGTCATTGTTACGCTGGGGGGTCATCTCTACATGATACCAGAGGTATTTCGAGCTACTGTCCCACATAAATAGTGCCACAAGGTAGTAACCCATACTACAAAATTCATCTTCTTCACAATCTGTTCAAAATGTGAACAAAAGGACAATGTAACCACTATAGCCACGACCCAAGCACCTTCTATCCAACAAAAGAAGGTCGACAATATTGCAGCAAAGTCAAAACATTCATTTTGCAAAAATTTATCTCATGTAGCCTGATTGGTTGAACAGACTCAACCCCGCGAGCAACAGGTTCGTGACAGCCTTCAATAAGCTAATAAATGCAACTTCTCTAGCAAGGCAAGTAGCTCATGAAGATGTAGATTAAACTAACCCTTTTCCTGCTCCCTGGGCCACTCAACGCACTGGAGACCATTGCTTCCTAAGTAGAGAGGATTGATCCAGGTGGATATCGGTGGCCACCTATCTATTCCAATTTGCTAATAATAGCTTTCTAGTATCGTACTATTTTCAGCAGTTTTTTGGTTCATAAACTTCTAGGGCCATATTGAGGGCCTATATGAATTGTTTTTTGGATCGAGCACGTCAATGGTAGCCGAAGGATTTAATTTTTCCCAGAAAATATTTCTCCTTGATGATACTGAAGGACATCTAATATTGCCCTAATACTATGTTTACCAAGTTTACCAAGTATTAAGTTTAGTTTTAAAAAGCACCTACTATATTGCCTTAATACTAAGTTTACCAAGTATATCAAGTATTAAGTTTAATTTTAAAAAACACCTATTAAATGTGTACATTTGATTTAACTCAGCATTCGAATTATAAAAATTTAACCACTCAAATAAGAAGATCCAACAATATATGGCCCCTTCTAAAAGACGTCATAAAAAGAAAAAAACTGCTGCATGAATACATTATTTTTTATTTACATACATGAAATATTATTATTATTTATTTTTAATGAAATAACATTCAATTATTAACATCATAGATAAAAGGTTACTACATATAATATGTAGCATTGAGAAAGGGATTATTGGGGAATGGAAATCTTATTATGGGCTTGAAAACAATTGGAAATGAGTCGATCTTTGGAGTTGGGATAAGAAAAAACTCCTCTTTGAGACTCTTGCTACACTTGTTATTATTTATGGAGGTGAAGTCTGGGGCTGTAGTATCTCTCGTGATTCCTGGAGAAACATAGAGCAAATACAAAATAATTTTATAAGCTATAATCTCATAATTAAATGAAATTAGGTACCTATGAAACATGGAAGACAAGAGGCTACCTAAAATACACCCTGTCCCATCTTACCCTCTTTCTTGTTGTTCACACTTTTATGAAGTGACCAACATCAAGTAAAGTGTCCCTAGAATTAACAACATACAAAATATCAAGCACATTGGCCTATTGTATAGTGTTGGGGTTCAATACAAGCATTGTTCATCAACATCTATTTCTTCATAAATCTTTCTGTATGTCATTACAAACTCAATGCTTTAATAAATTTAAGAATAATGTTTTATGGATGGCAGACTGAAACATTTGTCCGTGGTGAAAGTCTCAATTGATGATTGTATGTCACCCAATACTTCCAATTAATCATAATTCGTTGGTCATCCACCATATTCAACAGTTGAACTTTGAGAACCAAACTTCTATGTTTTTATATCTTTGGGCCTCTTCACGATCGAATCAAGATGTGTCTAACAAAGAAACATCATAGCCATCCATCCTGCATAATTTCATTATAGCATTCACAATATCAACATCCAAAATGAAAGTAAAAGCATGGCAGAAAATTGTGTGTTAAGTTTCAAAATCAATGAAGTGACTCAGAACATGTACATTAGTTTGGTTTCTAGGTTTTTCTAATCATATAATATGCATTATTAATCATTTGAAGTCTTGCAAATAAGTCTTGGGTACAAATGACAATTTTACCATGTGTTTCCCCAATAGTGCACTTGGTCCCTAAAAGCTTATTTTGCAAATTAAAATTCATTTCATGTGCATATATATGAACAATAAAATTGATGACTTGAATCAAATTCCATAGAAAAACATGAAAGACATGGAGAGAAACTTTGATTCCATTGAAGCAACATTACCCACAAATACTATACTTTAGTCTACAAGGGCCTTTTGCATACATTTTTTGGTTGTATTTCAAGTTTATCTTGAAATTCCAAAAGGGGATATGTTGAAACTTTTTAGGAATACAAACTCAAATGCATGTGACAAAATTCATTTACGAGGCCCAACACTATGAAAACACTGATTAAAAATATTTCTGACAAATAAGGTAGATTTTTCGTTTTAGATTATGAAAACTGTCGAGATGAGGGAAAAATAAGGACTCCAACCACTCATTATAAATATTTCGGTGGTTATTATTCTTAGCAACAAAAGGTTAGAAAAATTAATGTGAGAAGGAAGAGTTATAGATTTATTAAGTACAAAAACTAAGGGGTCTTATCGACACTCATTTTAATTAAATTGTAATGATTTTTTTGAGCTTGCTCCAATGCTAATTTGGACATCAATATCACTCATGAATTTTAGTGTTGGTTACGAGGCATCAACAATTGAGTTTTGGGTCTCAATTCAAAGGGTGAAGGGGCATCAATTTACTAGATCCTGAACCACTCCCAATGCCCGTCGACGAGCTATAAAAGTGTGTAAACGAACCTAAGATCCATGACAATTCCCTTTTCAAGTAATAAAATATATAATATGAAAAAAAAAATGAGATATGATCTTGTCGATGATTTATAGAGTTTTTATCAAGTCTAGCAGTAGATGGTTGTTGGGCATGCCAATTTGAGGAAAAGACTATAAAATTTTTATAGCTATCTACAATGGATCATTTCTTCTACTATCTAGGCCATCTTGGATATAAATGCTTAAATTATCTCCAATCTCTTAGTCTGGATAGCCATTTTTTTTCTAATTTTTGCTAGCTCCTCTTTGAAGGAAGAATTTTCTACCTCAAGTTGTCTCTTGTTGTCAATGCACTACATTCTCATGATTTGGAAATCTTCCTACAGGTTATGAAGTTGCTTCTCCAAATCATGTTCATTTATTTCTACATACTCTTCCTTGTCGATCTTTTCCTCTAATAGGCTCTTCCATTCAAGTGATTCATCCCTTGTCGCCTCTATCTCATTTAAGGTGAGTTGCATCACATGATTTGTAGGTGGTGTTGTTGCCTTCTTCTCCTCTCATTCCCCTAATAGGATCTTAGTAAGGATAGGATTGTCGTCCAAGTATACTATGGTGGGAGATATAGGTGCGATCCTTTTGGAGATTATTTGAGATTTATTTCTTTCCATGCTATATTAATATCCAGTCTTCCCTAGAGATGGTGTATTTTCTTTGATTTTCAAAGGGCTTATATATGGTGTCCCCATTTTGATTAAGGTGGAAGCTATTTATTTTTCTAAATATTCGACCTTGATCATTTTTTGATATTTTTTTTTCTTTTGAGACCTATAACTTCCCAAATTTGTTCTTCCTCATGTCTATTTCTTGACTCGGTTCCTAAATAGATTGTTGGGAGGCCAAAAATGTTTCTCTATCCATGGTCACAAATTATTCCCAAGGTACTCTAACAAATTATATTTCCATAACATCACATCCTAGAAATTTTATGATTTCATGGTGGGCCAAGGCCTCCTCTTTTCCTTTATTAACCTTTGAACTCATTTCTCTTAAATACTATAGTAGGAAATAAGGAATTCTCAATTTTTTGTGAAGTCTATGGTGAAACCAATTCTTGAGCTAATGCAAGAACCTGAAATGGTATGCATATAACATACTAAAACTTCCCTCATAAGTGATATACTTTATTACGTGGTAGGATACTTCATCGCATAGGTTTGTAAGAGTATCTCTTTTGAGCCCATTCTTGTTTCACTTAGGTTCTACATAAATTACAAAAAATATTTTACTAGCATTCATTGCAATCTTCCTTTCATATTTATCCTAAGGTAAACCTGTTAGAAGTCCTTCCAATTTAATTATGATGGAGTCATTAACCTACATTACCAATCCTCTCACTACTATGATGTATTCCTCACCTTTGGTATTTTGAAAATTATATTCAAATTCAAGAGCTATCGTATCAACATATCCTTGTAGTTTATCAAAATAAACTATCTAATTGGGTTGTTGGTAGACCACAACCAACTTAGGATTGTTGTATATCCTAGAGGTATTTATAGTATCACTCGTGTTGAATCATCCCCTAAATTTAACAAAGAATTCCTTCTCTTTGAATCCTGAAGGTTGTGTGTGGGCATATTTATACTAACTAAGAAAACTAGAGAATGCAAAAATGAGATATTTTGGCTTTCCTCGGTTCCTAATGGGAAGGAAAAGAATATCATAGTAAGGGGTATAGAATGGCATCATGGGAGTTGAGGAAAGATTAAAAAAATACACAATATGTAGCTAAAACAGTAATTGCTAAAGAGGAATGTGGAGTTGGGAGGGTATAGCCTCATGTCTTTTAAAAATCTTATGCCTTTAGACTGATAAGGTAGTATTTCCTATACAAAGGATGCTTTCCTTGGGCTTAGAACTTAAAATGATTGTATTTCCTTATGTGATTTTGGAGGTTTAATGTGCTTTGATGTTTTGAGTGAATAGGTTTTCTTGCTTCATTTTAGCAAGTGACAATAAAAGGAAAATCAAGAGCATACCCATTCATCATCTACTAATGCGAGATTGCATACAAATCTAATTATCCAATTAACAAGCATGAAGAGATAAGTGGAACATGTGCATATCAACGGCATGAAAATGTGGCGAATTAAAGGATACGATAGCATCAAGATGTGTCTAACAAAGAAACATCATAACCATGCATCCTGCACAATTTCATTACAAGATTCACAATATCAACATCCAAAATGCAGGTATAAGTATGGAAGAAAATGGTGTGCTAAGTGACAAAATCAAGGAACTCACCGAGACCATGTACATTAGTTTGGTTTATAATCTTGTTTAAACATATCATATGCATTCTTAGTCATTGAAAGTCTTTCAAATAGGTATCATGTGTCCCAAACAAAGATCGTACTCCAAAGGTACGCCCCCCCAAAAGTTGATACACCAAACTAAACAAAACGGGGTCCACAAAATTGTTGGCTTTTCATCTTCCAGGGTTAGGGTTTTTTAGTTTATTTATGTCAAAAAGGCCTTGGAGACTCATTGTAACAATCATCTTCTTTTAGATGCCAGTAGCTGTCAAATCTGTTCTTTGAGATATGCTTCCACCATTCTAGGAGACTATGTTTTTATAGTGTTTGTACATTTTCACACATTAATGGAAATTGTGTATCACTGTATCTCTGTGTTTATGGATGAATCTCTAATATATTTTTGTTATATTATTGGATACCCGAGACATCTCTGTACATTTCTCTATTATATTTTTGCTCTCATTTTGTGCTGAAAACATCATAGATTAATGATATCAAAGGAGGATGCTCTTGATCTTTTTTCAGTGCATGTCCCCAATGAGGTCTAAGTTTAGAAACTTTGGTCTCGAGATTATCTACCTTAATTAAAATATCTCTCACACGCCAAGTAAACCCTCCATTGAGGAAGAAAATAAAAACGACAGAGAAGAAGATTCTATCAATTTGTTGCTTGAGCAAGCTCTCACGTGACAGAGGGACGAAACTATGAAGAATTTTTCCAACATCCTTCAACATATGTCGATAGAAAAATTTTCATCTTTATGAAGGGACCACTTTGGAAGCACATATCCTTTAAAGGTACGGGTTAATTTTGGCATTCTCATATTTGAAGGCCAGATAGAGGCGGATGCCCTAGACAAATGGTTAAATCTGCTAGAGGGTTATTTCTCTGTTCACAATTTTTCTGATAGGTAAAAGATCACCTCCATACTCCTGAAGGCTCTTCCCCATGTAAAACATTGGTGGCAAAATTATTGGTAGAAAATTATCACAGAGGAGTATGGAATATATGTGGTCTAGCCCACTTGAGATTTTTGTGTTGATGCGGTTAAGAAACAATATTACCGTTTTGGAAACTATGAAGACCAGTACATGAGATGGGCCAAGTTGTGTCAAGAGAGGGACCAAGTACTATCATAGTTCACCAATACCTTCCATACATTGTGCACCAAGATGGGTATGAAATACTATGAGTAACATTTGGTTCTTAAATACAATGGGGCTGTACATAGATACATCCAAACTAAAATGGATCTTTTGGACATCTAATCACCAGGGACTGCTTATCGATACGTTGCTAAAATCGAGCAAAAATTTAAGCACCGGAAGAAACAGGAGGTCGATTCTGCAAATATGAAACAACCAAAGCATGATAAAGATGGTCCTAACAAAAAACCTCTTGGAAAGTCGTCTAATCCATAGAAGGGTAATGGAAATATGAAGAAGGACATTGGAAAATGGTGTGATTTCCAAACAATTCCCCATCACAACACTGATGAATGTCCTTCAAAATAGTCATCGGTGGTCGATATCAAACACAAGGATTTGAACCCTCATTCAGAATCCAATTCGGAAAATACCAGTAGAAGATAGATCATTTACGCAAACCCCACTGCTACTGTCGTGACCAAAACAATTCAACCAAAAGAACCAACATATCCTAAAGATGGGTAGCACCTTTTTCATTCACAGATGGGTGCGAAGGGGACTCCATTGCATTTTATTGTTGATAGTGGAATCCAATTTTTTTTTATCTCAACAGAGGTCCTCAAACAATTGGGATTGTTGACAACATGACACCCGTACCCATACAACATCGAGTTGATTTTCCAGGGACAAGATCTCTGTGTAACCCAGTAGTGTCGATTGTCACACAGAATCCGTCCCTTCAAAGATGAGGTATTATGTGAAGTTTCTCAACTGGCTGTCTGTGATGTTCTTTTGGGCCAACCATATTTGTGGAAGTGCCATGTTATTTATGAGTCTCGACCCCACAGTGTCATTGTTTCGCTGGGGGGTCATCTCTACATGATACCAGAGGTATTTTGAGCTACTGTACCACATAAATAGGGCCACAAGGTAGTAACCCATACTACAAAATTCAGCTTCTTCACAATCTGTTCAAAAGGTGAACAAAAAGACATTGTAACCACTACAACCACGACCCAAGCAACTTATATCCAACAAAATAAGGTCGAAAATATTCATTTTTCCAAAAATTATCTCATGTAGCCTGATTGGTTGAATAGAATCAACAACGGGAGCAACAGGTTCGCGACAGCCTTCAATAAGCTAAGAAATGCAACTTCTCCAGCAAGGCAACTAGCTCATCAAGATGTAGATTAAACAAACACTTTTCCTTCTCCCTCGGCCACTCAACGCAATGGAGACCATTTCTTCCTAAGGAGGGAAGATTGATCCAGGTCGGTGGCCACCTATCTATTCCAATTTGCTAAAAATAGATTTCTAGTAACTTACTATTTTCAACAGTTTTTTGGTTCATAAACTTCTAGGGCCATATTGAGGGCCTAAATGAATTGTTTTTTGGATCGAGCACCTCAATGGTAGTCGAAGGATTTAATTTATCCCAGAAAATATTTCTCCTTGACGATACCTTTCCAACGAGCTATCGTGCACCCAAACGGAGATTGTATGCCAATGTTACGCCCTCGAGAAGTTGGTACACCAAACTACCCAAAACAGGGTCCACAAACCTAATCGTTTTTCATTTTCGAGAGTTAGGGTTTTTCATATTCTTTATGTTAAAAAGGCCTTGAAACCTCATTGTAACAATCATCTTCTTGCGAATATGATTGGCCGTGCTACATCTCTTCTCATAGATAAGATGCCACCATTCTAGCGCTTTTTCACTCATTAATAGAAATTTTTTATTAGGGTTCCATTTGTTATATTATTAGATACCTGAGATATTTGTGTACATTTCTTTATTTTATCTCCACTCTTAGTTCTTGCTAAAAATAATCCAAATCAATTTTCAAATGAATTCCTCAGGAGTTAGCAAAATATGAAGAATGGCCTTTAGCATTGTATTTCATTCCAACTGTAGGCCTCCGCAAAAATATTACTTCATCCCACCTATGAATGAGAGTGAGAGAGGAAGGATTCTTGAAGGATGGAGTGTTCATTGTGTTGTGAGGTTTCTCCACCATGGCAATATGGGAACGAGTGGCCCTATCAGTAGAGGGTAAAAACAAAGAGGTCTACATTAGTTAGTATCCAGAAGGAAAGATAGATCAACTATGTTACACTCAAGTGTATGGTTTTTCTATTTGATCTAATTTTTTCCCAAATCTTACCAGACTTAAAATAATAACTATCCATTATTCTAATCTT
>JASDQU010100807.1:499486-525362 GCA_032191745.1 Picea mariana | reverse complement strand
GCGCCGGGTGTGCAGGGGGGTTCGGGGGCAGCGCCCCCGAAATTTTTTTTTTTGGGCCGACATATTTCCGGGACGACATATTTTCGGGACCACATGATATTAGGTGGTTTTCGACACATGGTTTTTTGTCGATGGTTTTCTATTTCCGATTAAGGAATTAGGGTTTTGGACTAATCCAGGTCATTGGGTTAGGGTTTTGGATGCCGCTGGCTCCTATATGTATATTGTATTGTAAGCAATGTAACACAATGTGTATCAATATAATATATGCTGGTTTTCCCGGTTTGGGTTTCCAGGTGAAAAATCTCTGTGTAATGTTTGTATTTTCCATTGTATCTTTTTCTGTTCTTTTCTGAATATCAGTTTGCAGTAGATATTGTACAAGGTTAGAATTTACAGTTTCCCAACTGGTTGTCTGTGATGTTCTTTTGGGCCAACCATATTTGTGGAAGTGCCATGTTATCTATGAGTCTCGACCCCACAGTATCATTTTTACATTGCGGGGTCATCTCTACATGATACCAGCGGTATTTCGAGCTACTGTCCCACCTAAATAGGGCCGCAAAGTACTAACCCATACTACAAAATTCATCTTCTTCACATTCTATTAAAAAGGTGAACAAAAGGACATTGTTACCACTACAACCATGACCCAAGCACCTTCTATCCAATAAAAGAAGGTCGACAATATTGCAACAAAGTCAAGAGATTCATTTTTCAAAAATTCATCTCATGTAGCCTGATTGGTTGAATAGACTCAACCCTGCGAGCAACAGGTTCGTGATAGCCTTCAATAAGCTAAGAAATGCAACTTCTCCAGAAAGGTAAGTAGCTCATCAAGATGTAGATTAAACAAACACTTTTCCTGCTTCCCCGGCCACTCAATGCAATGGAGACCATTTCTTCCTAAGGAGGGAGGATTGATCCAGGTGGATATCGGTGGCCACCTATCTATTCCAATTTGCTAAAAATAGCTTTCTAGTAACTTACTATTTTCAGCAGTTTTTTGGTTCATAAACTTCGAGGGCCATATTGAGGGCCTAAATGAATTGTTTTTTGTATCAAGTACCTCAATTTTATTATGATGGTTTCATTACTACATTACCAATCCTCTCACTACTATGATGTATTCTTGACCTTTCATATTTTGAAAATTATATTCAAATTCAAGATCTATCATATCAACATATCCTTGTAGTTTATCAAAATAAACTATCCAATTCGGTTATTGGTAGACCACAACCACCTTAGGATTGTTTTATATCCTAGAGGTATTTATAGTATCACTCCTATTGAATCCACCCCTAAATTTCACAAATAATTCCTTCTCTTTGAATACTGAAGGTTTTGTGTGGGCATATTTCTACTAACTAAGAAAACTAGAGAATGCAAAAATGAGATATTTTGGCTTTCCTAGGTTCCTAATGGGAAGGAAAATAATATCATAGGAAGGGGTATAGGATGGCATCATGGGATTTAAGGATAGATTAAAAAAATACACAATATGTAGCTAAAACAGTAATTGCTAAAGAGGAATGTGGAGTTAGTAGGGTATAACTTCATGTTTTTTAAAAATCTTATGCTTTAGGAGTGATAAGGTTGTATTTCCTATACAAAGGATGCTTTCTTTGGGCTTAGAACTTAAAATGATTATATTTCCTTATGTGATTTTGGAGGTTTAATGTACTTTCATGTTTTGAGTGCATAGGTTTTCATGCTTCATTTTCACAAGTGACACTAAAAGGAAAATCAAGAGCATACACATTCATCATCTACTAATGTGAGATTTCATACAAAGCTAAGTATCCAATTAACAAGCATGAAAGAGTTAACTGAAACATGTGCATATCAATGGCATGAAGATTTGGTGAATTAAAGGATACAATAGCATCAATATGTGTCTAAAAAATAAACATCATAACCATGCATCCTACACAATTTCATTACAAGTTTCACAATATCAACATCGAAAATGCAAGTATAAGTATGGAAGAAAATGGTGTGTTAAGTGACAAAATCAAGGAACTGACCGAGACCATGTACATTAGTTTGGTTTATAAGTTTGTTTAAACATATCATATGCATTCTTAATCATTGAGAGTGTTTCAAATATCTATCATGTGCCCCAAACAAAGATTGTACTCCGAAGTTACGCCCCCCCGAAAGTTGATACACAAAACTAAACAAAACGCGGTCCACAAAATTGTTGGCTTTTCATCTTCCAACGTTAGTTTTTTTTTATTTTCTTTATGTCAAAAAGGCCTTGGAGCTTCATTGTAACAATCATCTTCTTTTAAATGCGAGTATCCATCACATCTGTTCTTAGAGATAAGTTCCCACCATTCTAGCGAGTCTTTCACTCTGTATTTTTAAAGTGTTTGTACATTTTCACTCATTAATGGAAATTGTGTATCACTGTATCTCTATGTTTATGGTTGATTCTCTAATATATTTTTGTTATATTATTGGATACCCGAGAAATCTTTGTACATTTCTCTATTATATTTTTTCTCTCATTTCGTGACGAAAACAATATATATTAATGATATCAAAGGAGGATGCTCTTGATCTTTTTTCAGTGAATACCCCCGATGAGGTCTAAGTTTAGAAACTTTGGTCTCGACATTGTCTACCTTGATGAAAATCTCTCTCACACGCCAAGTAAACCCTCCATTGAGGAAGAAAATAAAAATGACAGTGAAGAAGATTTTATCAATTTGTTGACTGAGAAAGCTCTCACGCGACAGAGGGACGAAATTAAGGAGAATTTTTCCAACATCCTTCAACGTATGTCGATAGAAAAATTTGCATCTTTATCAAGTGACCACTTTGCAAGAACCTCTCCTTTCAAGGTATGGTTTAATTTTTACATTCCCATATTTGAATGCCAAATAGAGGAGGATGCCCTAGACAAATGGTTAAATCTGCTAGAGGGTTATTTCTCTGTTCACAAATTTTCTAATAGGGAAAAGATCGACTTCGTACTCTTGAAGGCTCTCCCCCATGTTAAAAATTGGTGGGAAACTTATTGGGAGAAAATTATCACAGAGGAGTATGGAATATATGGGGTCTAGCCCACTTGAGATTTTTTTGTTGATGCGGTCAAGGAACAATATTAGCATTTTGGAAACTATGAAGACCAGTACATGAGATGGGACAAGTTTTGTCAAGAGAGGGGCCAAGTATTGTTAGAGTTCACCAATACCTTCCATACATTGAGCACCAAGATGGGTATGAAATACTTTGAGTAACAATTGGTTCTGAAATACCATGGGGCTCTACATAGATACATCCAAACCAAAATGGATTTTCTGGACATCTCATCACCGGGTATTGCTTATTGATATGTTTTTAAAATTGACCAGAAATTTAATCACCGGAACAAATGGGAGGTCGGTTCTACAAATATGAAACAACCAAAGCATGATAAAGATGGTCCTAACAAAAAACCTCCTAGAAACTCATTTAATCCATAGAAGGGTAATGGAAATACGAAGAAGGACATTGGAAAATGGTGTGATTTCCAAACAATTCCCCATCACAACACTGATGAATGTCACTCAAAATAGTCATTGGTGGTCAAGATAAAACACAAGGATTCAAACCCTCATTCTGAATCCAATTCAGAAAATACTTGTCGAAGACAGATCATTGACGCACACCCCACTACTACTGTCGTGACCAAAACAATTCAGCCAAAAGTAACAACAGATCCTAAAGATGGGGAGCTCCTTTTTCATTCACAGATGTGGGTGAAGGGGACCCCATTGCATTTTGTTGTTGATAGTGGAAGCCAAAATAATCTTATCTCAGCAGAGGTCATCAAACAATTGGGATTGTCGACAACATGACACCCGTACCCATACAACATCGAGTCGATTTTCCAAGGACAAGATCTTTGTGTAAGCTAGCAGTGTCAATTGTCATATAGAATCCACCCCTTCAAACATGAGGTGTTGTGTGATGTTTCCCAACTGGATGTCTGCGATGTTCTTTTGGGCCAACCATATATGTGGAAGTGCCATGTTATCTACAAGTCTCGACCCCACAGTGTCATTGTTACGTTGGGGGGTTATCTCTACATGATACCATAGGTATTTCGAGCTACTATTCTACCTAAATAAGGCCGCCAGGTAGTAACCCATACTACAAAATTCAGCTTCTTCATAATCTGTTCAAAAGGTGAACAAAAGGACATTGTAACCACTACAACCATGACCCAAGCACCTTCTATCCAGCAAAAGCAGGTTGACAATATTGCACCAAAGTCAAAATATTCATTTTGCACAAAGTCACCTTCTATTCATTTTGAAGGATTCTTCTGTCCTGGATTATTCATTAAAATTGATTCTTTAATAATAATAATAATTATAATAATTACAAACCTTGGTGTTCATTACTGGAATCCAATATCCATGAGCCACACCAACCCTTAACATGGTTGGATTTTTTGACCTTGCAGGTTTCGAACTGTTGACTTTAACATCATGGAGTGCCTTAATAGCACACTACATCACCTAATGTCCTACACCTCCGGAACACTATTCAATAAAATTGAATTCTTAAAAAAATAATATTAATAAATAATAAATTACAAACCTTGGGGCCCATTACTTACACTGAAGGACATCTAATATTGCCCTAATACTATGTTTACCAAGTTCATCAAGTATTAAGTTTAGTTTTAAAAAGCACCTACTATATTTCCTTAATACTAAGTTTACCAAGTATACCAAGTATTAAGTTTAGTTTTAAAAAACACCTATTAAATGTGTACATTCGATTTAATTCAACATTTGAATTATAAAAATTTAACCACTCAAATAAGAAGATCCAACAATATATGGCCCCTTCTAAAAGATGTCATAAAAAGAAAAAAAATGAGTACATTTAGACTACTGCATGAATACATTATTTTTTATTTACATACATGAAATATTATTCTTATTTATTTTTAATGAAATAACATTCAATTATTAACATCATAAATAAAAGGTGCCCGCATGGGTGTAGACAGATTGACAAGTGCCGTGTAAATGGAAGGAAATTTGTAAAATGAAGTCTCATGTTCGATTCTCACTCGGATTTACTCATGCGCCATTCTTGCTGGCTGGGTGGTTGCACCTAGGGTTATAGTGGTAGCCGACAGGGATCGACCCCGTGCCACGTGAGTATGAGAACCACCAGTTTCCGATTCCCACAGTACCAAAAAAAAAAAAAAAAAAACATCATAAATAAAAGGTTAATACATATAATACGTAGCATTCAGAAAGGGATTATTGGGGGATGGAAAGATTATTATGGGCTTGAAAACAATTCGAAATCAATTGATCTTTGGAATTGGGATAAAAAGAAACTCCTCTTTGAGACTCTTGTTACACTTTTTATTATTTATGGATGTGAAGTCTGGGGCTATAGTATCTCTCATGAATCCTGGAGAAAGATAGAGCAAATGCAAAATATTTTTATAACCTATAATCTCAAAATTAAAGGAAATTAGGTACCTATGAAACATGGGAGACAAGAGGATACCTAAAATACACCCTATCACTTAGAGAACCAAACTTCTATGTTTTTATATCTTTGGGCCTCTTCATGATACAATCAAGATGTGTCTAACAAAGAAACATCATAGCCATCCATCCTTCATAATTTCATTATAGGATTCAAAATATCAACATCCAAAATGGAAGTAGAAGCATGGCAAAAAATTGTGTGTAAAGTTTCAAAATCAAGGAAGTGACTCAGAACATGTACAATAGTTTGTTTTATTGGTTTTTCTAAGCATATCATATGCATTATTAATGATTTTAAGTCTTGCAAATAAGTTTGGGGTACAATTGACAATTTTACCATGTGTTTCCCCAATAGTGCATTTGGTCCCTAAAAGCTTATTTTGCAAATTAAAATTCATTTCATGTGCATATATATGAACAATAAAATTGATGACTTGAATCAAATTCCATATACAAACATGAAATACATGGAGAGAAACTTTGAGTCCATTGAAGCAACATTACGCACAAATACTATACTTTTGTCTCCAAGGGCCTTTTGCACACATTTTTTGGTTGTATTTCAAGTTTATCTTGAAATTCCAAAAGGGGATATGTTGAATTTTTCTAGGAATACAAACTCAAACACAAGTGACAAAATTCATTTACGAGGCCCAACACTATGAAAATGCCGATTAAAAATATTTATGACAGATAAGGTAGATTTTTCTTCTTAGATTATAAAAACTGCCAAGATGAGGTCAAAATAAGGACTCCAACCACTCATTATCAATATTTCGGTGGTTATTATTCTTAGAAACAAAAGGTTAGACAAATTGATCTCAAAAGGAATATTTATAGATTTATTAATCACAAAAACCAAGGGGTCTTATCGACACTCATTTTGAATTAAATTGTAATGATTTTTTCATGGTTCCTCCAATGTTAATTTTTACCTCAATATCACTCATGAATTTTAGAGTTGGTTAGGAGGCGTCAAGAATTGAGTTTTGGGTCTCAATTCAAAGGGTGAAGGGGCATTAATTTAATAGATCCTGAACCACTCCCAATGCCTGTCGACGAGCTAGAAAAGTGTGTAAATGAACCTAAGAGCCATGACAATTCCTTTTTCAAGTAATAAAATATATAATATGAAAAAAAAATTGAGATATGATCTTGTGGATGATTTATGGAGTTTTTATCAAGTCTAGGAGTAGATGGTTGTTGGGCATGCCAATTTGAGGAAGAGACTATAAAATTTTGGTAGCTATCTACAATTAATCATTTATTCTACTATGTAAGCCATCTTGGAGATAAATGATTAAATTATCTCCAATGTCTTAGTCTGTATAACCAATTTTTTTGTAATTTTTGCTAGCTCCTCTTTCAAGGAAGAATTTTCTACCTCAAGTTGTCTCTTGTTGTCAATGCACTACATTCTCATGATTTGAAAATTTTCCTACAAGTTATGAAGTTGCTTCTCCAAATCATTTTCATTGATTTGTAAATACTCTTCCTTGTCGATCTTGTCCTCTACTAGGCTCTTCCATTCAAGGAAGTCATCCCTTTCCACCTCTATCTCATCTAAGGTGAGTTGCATCACATGATTTGTAGGTGGCATTGTTTCCTTTTGCTCCTCGCATTCCCCTAATAGGATCTTAGTAAGGATAGGATTGTCCTCCAAGTATACTATGGTGGAGGATATAGGTGGGATCATCTTGGATATTATTTGAGATTTAGTTCTTTGCATTCTATATTAATATCCAGTCTTCCCTAGAGATGGTTTATTTTATTTGATTTTCAAAGTGTTTATATATGGTGTCCCCATTTTGATTAACATGGAAGTTATTTATTTTTCTAAATATTCCACCTTGATCATTTTTTGATATTTTTTTTCTTTTTGAGACTTATACCTTCCCAAATTTCCTCTTCCTCATTTCTCTTTCTTCACTCCTTTCCTAAATAGATTGTTGGGAGGAAAAAAATGTTTCTCTATCCATGGTCACAAATTATTCCCAAGGTACTCTAAAAAATTATATTTCCATAACATCACATACTAGAAATTTTGTGAGTTCATGGTGGGCCAAGGCCTCCTCTTTCGCTTTATTAACCTTTGAACTCATTTCTATTAAATACTATAGTAGGAAATAAGGAATTCTCAATTTTTTGTCAAGTCTATGGTGAAAAAAATTCTTGAGCTAACGCAAGAACCTAAAATGGTATGCATATAACATACTAAAACTTCCCTCATAAGTGATATACTTTAGTATGTGGTAGGATACTTCATCCCATAGGTCTGTAAGAGTATCTCTTTTGACCCCATTCTTATTTCACTTAGGTTCTACATAAATTATGAAAAATAGTTTATTAGCATTGATTACAATCTTCCTCTCATATTTATGCTAAGGTAAACCCATAAAAAGTCTTTAAAATTTTATTATGATGGATTCATTAACCTAGATTACCAATCCCCTAACTACTATGATGTATTCTTGACATTTGATATTTTGAAAATTATATTCAAATTCAAGAGCTATCATATCAGGATATCCTTGTAGTTTATCAAAATAAACTATCCAATTGTTGTTGGTAGACCACAACCACCTTAGTATTGTTGTATATCCTAGAGGTATTTATAGTATCACTCCTATTGAATCCTCCCCTAAATTTCACAAAAATTCCTTCTCTTTGAATCCTGAAGGTTGTGTGTGGGCATATTTCTACTAACTAAGAAAACAAGAGAATTCAAAAATGAGATATTTTGGCTTTCCTCAGTTCCTACTGGGAAGGAAATGAATATCATAGTAAGCGGTATAGGATGGCATCACGTTAATTGAGGATAGATAAAAAAAAATACACAATATGTAGCTAAAATGGTAATTTCTAAAGAGGAATGTGGAGTTGGTAGGGTATAACCTCATGTTTTTTAAAAATCTTATGCCTTTATAGTGATAAGGTAGTATTTCCTATACAAAGGATGCTTTATTTGGGCTTAGAACTTAAAATGATTGTATTTCCTTATGTGATTTTGGAGTTTTAATGTACTTTCATGTTTCGAGTGCATAGGTTTTCATGCTTCTTTTTCGCAAGTGACACTAAGAGGAAAATCAAGAGCATACCCATTCATCATATACTAATGTGAGATTGCATACAAAGCTATGTATCCAATTAACAAGCATGAAAGAGTTAAGTGGAACATGTGCATATCAATGGCATGAAGATTTGGAGAATTAAAGGATACGATAGCATCAAGATGTGTCTAACAAAGAAACATCATAACCATGCATCTTGCACAATTTCATTACAAGTTTCACAATATCAACATCCAAAATGCAAGTATAAGTATGGAAGAAAATGGTGTGTTAAGTGACAAAATCAAGGAACTAAACGAGACCATGTACATAAGTTTGGTTTATAAGTATGTTTAAACATATCATATGCATTATTAATCATTGAAAGTCTTTCAAATAGCTATCATGTGCCCCCAAAAAAGATCATACTACAAAGTTACGCCCCCCCGAAAGTTGATACACCAAACTAAACAAAACGTGGTCCAAAAAATTGTTGGCTTTTCATCTTCGAGTGTTAGGGTTTTTTTTTTTAATTATGTCAAAAAGGCCTTGCAACCTAATTGTAACAATCATATTCTTTTAAATGCGAGTAGCCATCACATCTGTTCTTAGAGATAAGTTTCCACCATTCTAACGAGTCTTTCACTCTATATGTTTACAGTGTTTGTACATTTTCACTCATTAATGGAAATTGTGTATCACTATATCTCTGTGTTTATGGTTGAATATATAATATATTTTTGTTTGATTATTGGATACTCGAGACATCTTTGTAAATTTCTTTATTATATTTTTCCTCTCATTCCGTGCCGAAAACAATATAGATTAATGATATCAGAAGAGGATGCTCTTGATCTTTTTTCAGTGCATGTTCCGAATGAGGTCTAAGTTTAGAAAATTTGGTCTTGAGATTGTCTACCTTGATGAAAATCTCTCTCACATGCAAAGTAAACCCTCCATTGAGGAAGAAAATAAAAACGACAAAGAAGAATATTCTATCAATTTGTTGCTTGGGCAAGCCCTCACGCGAGAGAGGGACGAAATTATGGAGAATTTTTCCAACATCCTTCAATGTATGTCGATAGAAAAATTTGCATCTTTACTAAGCGGCCACTTTCGAAGCACCTCTCCTTTCAAGGTACGGGTTCATTTTGACATTCCCATATTTGAAGGCCATATAGAGGCGGATGCCCTAGACAAATGGTTAAATCTCCTATAGGGTTATTTCTTTGTTCACAATTTTTCTGATAGGGAAAAGATCACCTTCATACTCCTGAAGGCTCTCCCCCATGTTAAACATTGGTGGGAAACTTATTGGGAGAAAATTTCCATAGAGGAGTATGGAATATATGGGTTCTATCCCACTTGATATTTTTTTGTTGATGCGTTCAAGGAACAATATTAGCATTTTGGAAACTATGAAGACCAGTACATGATATGGGCCAAGTTGTGTCAAGAGAGGGGCCAAGTAGTGTTAGATTTCACCAATACTTTCCATTCATTTTGCACGAAGATGGGTATGGAATAATTTGAGTAACATTCGGTTCTGAAATACCATGGGGCTCTACACAGATACATCCAAACAAAAATGGATTTTCTGGACATCTCATCACCGGGTACTGCTTATCGATATGTTGTTACAATCGAGCAGAAATTTAAGCACCGTAACAAATGGGAGGTCAGTTCTGCAAATATGAAACAACCAAAGCATGATAAATATAGTCCTAACAAAAACCCTCCTGGAAAATCATCTAATCAATAGAAGGGTAATGGAAATATGAAGAAGGACATTGGAAAATGGTGTGATTTCCAAACAATTCCCCACCACGACATTGATGAAAGTCTCTCAAAATAGTCATTGGTGGTCGTGATCAAACACAAGGATTCAAACCCTCATTCAAAATCCAATTCAGAAAATACTGGTAGAAGACAGATCATTGACGCAGACCCCACTACTACTGTCATGACCAAAACAATACAACCAAAAGAACCAACAAATCCTAAAGATGAGGAGCACCTTTTTCATTCATAGATGTGGGTGAAGGGGACCCCATTGCATTTTATTGTTGATAGTGGAAGCCAAAAGAATCTTATCTCAGCAGAGGTCATCAAACAATTGGGATTGTCGACAAAACAACACCTGTACCCATGCAACATTGAGTCGATTTTCCAGGGACAAGATCTTTGTGTAAGCCAGTAGTGTCGATTGTCATACGGAATCCACCCCTTCAAAGATGAGGTATTATGTGATGTTTCCCAACTAGATGTCTGTGATGTTCTTTTGGGCCAACCATATATGTGCAAGAGCCATGTTATCTATGATTATTGACCCCACAGTTGGTGAAACCCATGAGAAAGATATTGGGAGCTTTGGAGAAACCCATAAGAAAGATGTTCATGATTCAGTCATATCCTCACACCATAGCCCTCTTCATAAGAGGAATTTATTCACTTTCTGGGATGTTGACATCTATGAAGATGAATTTCACAATAGTCTACAAGATGTGGAGTCTTCGAAGCGGAAGAGTGGTTCAACATATGCACAGGAGGTAAACCATTCAGGAATTTGTAATCAAAATATATTTATTTATTGAATTGAAATCTGTGGTCTTTTAATCGTTCATGAATGTCTTTCATATTTTTGGTGAAACCTTTGTTGAGAGATCGTTTATAAACGTTATGACAGGCATTCAAGTTTTAATGTTAAGAGTCTGTACATGGAATTCAGTGAAAATTAAAAAACAATTGAATTTTGTTTTGTGGTGAATATTTTTTTGTTCTTTTGGAGCTTCGATATTTAGTTGTCATAAATAACCATTTTGTTTTTATTTCTCCTTCGTAACATAAAATTGATTTGTGTATTAGTTTTTTAGATTTAATTAAATTGATTTCGTCTAAATGTATTAGATTTAATTTTTTTTAAATAGTTTTTGAGGGTATAGAATATTTTTATACATTAAAAATTGTAATTTAAACAATATAAATTGCGATTTAACCAATAATTGATTTGTCTATTAAAGTAGGCATTTGCAAATTATTAGTCAATAAAATTGACTCTTTAATAATAATAATAATTACAAACCTTGGTGTGCATTACTGAATCTAGTACACATTAGCCACACCAACCCTTAACATGGTTGGATTTTTCATCCACGCAGGTTTCGAACTGGTGAATTTAACATCATGGAGTGCCTTAACAACACACTCCATCACCTAATGTCCTACACCTCCGGGACACTATTCAAAAAAATTGAATACTTAAAAAAATAATAAATTCCAAACCTTGGGGTCCATTACTTACACTGAAAGATATCTAATATTGCCCTAATACTATGTTTACCAAGTTTACCATGTATTAAGTTTAGTTTTAAAAGAACCTACTATATTGCCTTAATACTAAGTTTACCAAGTATACGAACTATACCAAGTATTAAGTTTAGTTTTAATAATCACCTATTAAGTGTGTACGTTCAATTTAATTCAGCATTTGAATTATAAAAATTTAACCACTCAAATAAGAAGATCCAACAATATATGGCCCCTTCTAAAAGATGTCATAAAAAGAAAAAAACTTAGTACATTTAGACTACTCCATGAATACATTATTTTTTATTTACATACATGAAATATTATTATTATTTATTTTTAATGAAATAACATTCAATTATTAACATCATAAATAAAAGGTTAATACATATAATATGTGGTGTTGAGAAAGGGATTATTGGGGGATGGAAACCTTATTATGGGCTTGAAAATAATTGGAAATCAGCTGATCTTTGGAGTTGGGATAAGAAGAAACTCTGCTTTGAGACTCTTGTTATGCTTGTTATTATTTATGGATGTGAAGTTTGGGGTTGTAGTATGTCTCGTGAATCCTGGAGAAAGATAGATCAAATACAAAAGAATTTTATAAACTATAATTTCAAAATTAAAGGAAATTAGGTACCTATGAAACATGGAAGACAAGAGGCTACCTAAAATAAACCTTATCCCATATTACCCTCTTTCTTGTTGTTCACACTTTTATGAAGTGACCAACATCAAGTAAAGTGTCCCTACAATTAATAACATACAAAATATGAAGCACATTGGTCCATTGTATAGTGTTGGGGTTCAATACAAGCATTGTTAATCAACATCTATTTCTTCATAAATGTTTGTGTATGTCATTACAACCTCAATGCTTTAATAAATTTAAGAATAATGTTTTATGGATTGCAAACTGAAACATTTGGCCCTGGTGAAAGTCTCAATTGATGATTGTATTTCACCCAATACTTCCAATTAATCATGTTGCGTTGGTCCTCCAACTATACTATGGTGGAGGATATAGGTGGGATCATCTTGGAGATTGTTTGAGATTTAGTTCTTTACATGCTATATTAATATCTAGTCTTCGCTAGAGATGGGGTATTTTCTTTGATTTTCAAAGGGTTTATATCTGGTGTCCCCATTTTGATTAAAGTGGAAGCTATTGATTTTTCTAAATATCCCACCTTGATCATTTTTTTATATTTGTTTTTCTATTTGAGACCTATACCTTCCCAAATTTGTTCTTCCTCATGTCTCTTTCTTGACTCAGTTCCTAAATAGATTGTTGGGAGGCCAAAAATATTTCTCTATCCATGGTCACAAATTATTCCCAGGGTACTCTAAAAAATTATATTTCCATAACATCACATGCTAGAAATTTTATGAGTTCATGGTGGGCCAAGGCCTCCTCTTTCCCTTTGTTAAGATTTGAACTCATTTCTCTTAAATACTATAGTAGGAAATAAGGAATTCTCAATTTTTTGTCAATTCTATGGTGAAACAAATTCTTGAGCTAATGCAAGAACCTAAAATGGTATGCATATAACATACTAAAACTTCCCTCATAAGTGATATACTTTAGTAGGTGGTAGGATACTTGATCCCATAGGTTTGTAAGAGTATCTCTTTTGACCCCATTCTTGTTTCACTTAGGTTCTACATAAATTCGGAAAAATAGTTTATTAGCATTGATTACAAGCTTCCTTTCATATTTATGCTAAGGTAAACCCATCAAAAGAACTTAAAATTCTCTTATGATGGATTCATTGACCTACATTACCAATCCTTTCACTACTATGATGTATTATTGACCTTTGATATTTTGAAAATTATATTCAAATTCAAGAGCTATCATATCAACATATCCTTGTAGTTTATCAAAATAAACTATCCAATTGGGTTGTTGGTAGACCACAACCACCTTAGGATTGTTGTATATCCTAGAGGTATTTATAGTATCACCCCTATTGAATCCTCCCCTAAATTTCACAAAGAATTCCTTCTCTTCGAATCCTGAAGGTTGTGTGTGGGCATATTTCTACTAACTAAGAAAACTACAGAATGAAAACATGATATACTTTAGCTTTCCTTGGTTCCTAATGGGAAGGAAAAGAAAATCATAGTAAGGGCTATAGGATGGCATCATGGGAGTTGAGGATAGATGAAAAAAATACACAATATCTAGCTAAAATAGTAATTGCTAGAGGAATGTGAAGTTGGTAGGGTATAACCTCATGTTTTTTTTTAATCTTATGCCTTTAGAGTGATAAGGTAGTATTTCCTATACAAAGGATGCTTTCTTTGGGTTTAGAACGTAAAATGATTGTATTTCTTTTTGTGATTTTTGAGTTTTATTGTACTTTCATGTTTCAAGTGCATAGGTTTTCATGCTTCATTTTCGCAAGTGACACTAAAAGGAAAATCAAGAGCATACCCATTCATCATCTACTAATGTGAGATTGCATACAAAGCTAAGTATCCAGTTAACAAGAATGAAAGAGTTAGGTGGAACATGTGCATATCAATGGCATGAAGATTTGGCGAATTAAAGGATGCGATAGCATCAAGATGTGTCTAACAAAGAAACATCGTAACCATGCATCCTGCACAATTTCATTAGAAGATTCACAATATCAACATCCAAAATGAAAGTATAAGTATGGAAGAAAATGTAATGTCCCTTTCCAAATAGGAGCTCCAAAGAGGAGGCTTAATGGTCTAAACCGCCCCGTTAGACTATATCTAGGGCCAAAGAGGGGTAAATAGGGCTACTAGAGGTCACTCGAGTCAAAGGTGTTATATTCGAAAAGTGACATGAGCTAAAAAGGGTTAAAAGCGCTTTTAAGTCATTATGAGCTAAAAATAGAAGTCAACAGTGAATTGGGGTTTCAACATGATTTAGGGTTTTGGAAAGCTATAAATGAAGTGTGAGCTACCTAATTCATCATTATGCAAATTATGACTTTCCATTGTGGAGAAGAGGCACATCTCAAGAGGGATAGTTCAGTGTATTCCAAGAGGAAGACACCAGTTGGTTGATTTCGGTGTTGAATGACACACCCTACTCACCAGGAAGATCATCCAGGTCTTCCATCATTCCTCATCGATTCCATAGTGCTCCCATATTCCATGTATTATATTTTAGTTGCTTATTTGTATTCCGTCTAAGACCCCTTTGTATTTTGATCTAGCTGAGTGTTGTTATTTTATTCAGCCGCAGTTGCTTATTTGTATTCTGGCTAAGATCCATTGTCTATTGATATAGTCGAGTATTGTCAGTTTATTCAGCCACATTCGACGATTTTGTAATCCATAGAGATATCATAATACAAATTTTTTTGTCCTTTGTCATTTTTACTATTTGTATGATCATTTATATGTTGTAAACCTTTTATCCTACACACACATTAGCAGCGTTTCCTAGATTGGCTAAGTCAGGAACATTAAAGTGGTATCAGAGATTTATTCCTACCATTCTGTGACTAAAGACAATGAGTGCAGCAGAAGACCCAGAGGGCCGTGAACACGTAGGTGATGAATATGTCACTTACAACAGGCATCAGGAAAGAAGTTGACGCAGACACCACCTCTTCCTTCGCGGAGTCTCTGCGCAACCTCTTGGTCTTGCGGCTCCTTCAATTCCATGCCGGAATCTCTTCTAAATCGATCCACAGGTCCTTCAGGAAGCTCCCCTGTGAAAATGGAACTAGGCGCAAGCTCCACCTTTCCCAAACGACCACAGTGCTATGACCACGGGCCTAACCCAAGGTCTCTTATCGAAATCTTGCGATATCGTGAGTTCACGAGTCGAAGCATTCGACTCTCCCTCTCCAATCTTGCGATACCCGAGGTCGCGAAATGGGTATAGCTCTTCCTCTATTAGCGCCTTCCTTGCGCGACCACCGGCTAGGATTGACACTAGCACCTCGCGCCTCATGCACCTTCGCGAGTTCGAGTGTCCAACCTTGGTACCTTCCTTTTACGAACCCCCGAGAGGCGATGTTGACTTTCCTCCTCGCATTCTCACTACTCGTGACTTCAAAATGTTCGACGTCGAGCTCTCGCACTCTTATCTCGCGAATCCCTGAGATGCGAGAGGAACGGGATGTTGACTCCTTCACCAGATGACGTGTGTCCGCCTATCTACTTCCCGAGCCCACTTTTTTGGTTCTACCACGTGTCCCTCGTGCCCGGCTTCGGCACTTCGTGTCTTCGCGACTTGGAGCACCCAACTCTTGGGTTCTCACCCTATGAACCTCTGAGTTCACGAGATCCCTATATCTCTACCACCTGTCCTCCTCCGACGGATGGTCCCGATCTTCTCACCACTTCACTGCTCGCGACTTGGAGCGCCCAAACTATGGGGTCTCACCTTGCGAACCTCCGATTTCATGAGATCCCTTGATCTCTGCCACTTGTCCTCCTCAGATGGATGACTGTGATTCTCTCGCGAATTCGCTACTCGCGAAGTCAAGAGACTTCCTTCTTTGACCTCTGATGTTCAAATCCTCGATATGGGTGATCTCGTGACACATGTCTTCTCCTAACGAACGAACCAGATTCTTTCGGGACTTTTGTCTCCTCTTCTCTATCGTATGAGGTTTTAACTCCCTTGCAACTCTTCATAGATCTAATGACTGCCAGGTAATTGGACCAATATCAATGGTCCAGATCCTTTCTGCTCTGTGCGCTCCTTTGTTGCTTCCTGGACGTGGAGAACCAACGGTCCATATCTCTTCTCCTCAGCCTGATCTGACAGTTGTTGTGTGCCCTACTAAGCTTCTGCGCTTTCTTCTAACAATTGGAATAATTCCAAATGTCTTAGGCCTTAACTTTGAATTATTTTCCCTGCGAACTCTTCGCCTTGAGTCTCTCCTGCGCGTACAAAAACACCACTCGTCCTGAGCTTTAAAACTCTGAACTCTTCAAGGAGTTCTGTAGCCTCTGCACTCCTTATAGCTACGACTTTGTGCATAAAAGAACTCACCCTCCTGAGCTTGACCTTCTCTGGAACCTTAAGAGGTTTCCACGACTCCTACACTCCTTGTAGAGTCTCTGCATGCATGACGTGCTATCCCTTCTAAGCTTACTCACGAACTCAGATCTCTAAGGAACTAAGTCCCTTTTTCCTTTCTCCCTCAAATGGAGAATTCATATGCCCTCTTGGCTATCCCTCTACTCAAGCAACCTTTTGCTGAGAGTTTCAGGGTGTTTAGCAACCCTGCGAAGATCCTTCTTCTTAGACTCTTCTACTAATTCCAGAACTCAAGGAGTTATTTTCTCCTCTTGTGCCTCTCTGCATACCTACTCAATGCCCACCTAGCAGAGTATCTTATTATAGAACATCTAGCAATTATGTCCCCTTTTGTGTGCCCTATGCACTTGCTCAATGCCCTCCTGGCAGGGCTCTCAGAATCCTTAGTGATTATTTTTCTCCTGTCTAAACTCACAATAGAGTTCTTCTCAATGCATCACTATTCATATGCTCAGTGCCCACTTGGTAGAGCTCTCAGAATCCTTAGTGATTCTGACTTCAATCTGAACTCACAACAAAGTTCTTCTCCTATGCACTCCTTGCACTGGCTCGATGCCCTCCTGTTAGAGCTTCATAGAAATCCTCAGAGATTTTGTGTGCAACTATGTTTTCTCATACACAGCCTTGCCTCCAAGGTTTTCATCAACCTTGAGGTCTTCCTCTCGAGTTGTTGATTTCAGTTTTTGTGCCCACCTGGCACACCTCTGTCTGAACCCACAGAATTCATAAATGCACCCTCTTTGCATGGCTATCAGAACCCACAACGTTTCGTCACACCCTCATGGTGTGAAGTGTCAAAGACCTCTCAAGCCCGAAACCAAACACACTCCTGCAAATGCAAAACTACAACATACATTCATAGCATAATTTGAACACACATAGGCATTCATTCAACATAGGAAATATGCAGGAAAATCTGTTGTTTGTAGTAAATGGAAAATGCTTGTTTTTACAAGGTGTTCCTGAGCATGAACTATATCAAAGTCTCATCTCCTGCTCTTCTCTTACAACTCTCTTGACTATTACAACTACTTCCCAAAATGAGATTGAAATTGATCTTTTACATGAGGGGGCTCTTCGAGATCTTCCCTCCAAACTCACCTACCATATTCAATTACATTGAATGAGTTGTCTAGTCTAGAATCGGATCTAGATCTCAGCCTTACAAAACATTAAAGGCCTATCTACCTATAGTCAATGTAAAGGCACAGATTCATGGCTCGACATCATAAAACATTTAATTACACTCATTCAAATTTTAAATGAGGACTGCGCCTCTCTTCAACATGCGATTTGAATTCGCTGACGTGGATGGCTGGCTGGTTGGCTGATGTGGAGAGATGCTCCTGCATCAAAAGTCATAGGCCTAATTTTCCCCTTTTTCCCCCTAGCTTAGAGGAAGAGGAAGAGGCACACAGAGAAGCAAAGAGAAGGGCAGAGCATGAGGTAGATAGGATGCTAGGAGACAGATATGAGTGACCAGAGGCCAGTGACAAGTACCCCATAGGTCCAGAGGCAACTTTCATGCAGGTTATCAATGATATGTTAGCTAGTCAATGTACCTTGTCTTAGTCCTTGGCACAGGTGGTTGGTAGATTGGCTAGAGTGAGCACCCCAGATAAATAAGTCCCACATGCAGCACAGGGGAACTCAGGAGCGGGAAGTAGACCCCAGTCGCCCTCTCGCACATACACCTCTGCGAGTAGGATTCCCAAACCATTGTTTCCTAGTTTCCAGAGGGCACCCCCGGTAGAAGCATCATCACCAATAGTATAGAAGCCACCCATTCATGGCGATGACATTGAAGAGTATAGGAGGGAGTATGCAGCATTGGGTCATGACTTCCATCAGGACATGACCTTAGTCGAGTACTGTAGACTCAGACTCAGGAATTTCCCCAGCGAGCCGCAGAGGGGAGGACCACAACAACAACAGGGGCATAAACTGAGATAGAGGCCATCAGTTTCACGACCTTACACTTGGAGGGTGAGGCACATGAGTGGTGGTATCATGGACTAGTATAATATGTAGCATTGAGAAAGGGATTATTGGGGGACTAAAAGCTTATTGTGGGCTTGAAAACAATTGTAAATCAACTAATCTTTGGAGTTGGGATAAGAAGAAAATCCTCTTTGATACTCTTGTTACACTTGTTATTATTTATGGATGTGAAGTCTGGGGCTGTAGTATCTCTCATGAATCTTGGAGAAAGATAGAGCAAATACAAAAGAATTTTATAACCTATAATCTCAAAATTAAAGGAAACTAGGTACCTATGAAACATGGAACATGAGAGGCTACCTAAAATACACCCTATCCCATCGCACCCTTTTTATTGTTTTTCACACTTATATGAAGTGACCAACATCAAGTAAATGTCCCTAGAATTAACAACATACAAAATATCAAGCACATTGGTCCATTGTATAATATTGGGGTTCAATACAAGCATTGTTCATTAACATCTATTTCTTTATAAATGCTTGTGTATGTCACTACAACCTCAATGCTTTCATATTTAAGAATAATGTTTTATGGATTGCAAATTGAAACATTTGGCTCTGGTGAAAGTCTCAATTGATGAATGTATGTCAGACAATACTTCCAATTAATCATGTTTCGTTGGTCATCCTCCATATTCATCACTTGAACTTTGAGAACCAAACTTCTATGTTTTTATATCTTTGGGCCTCTTAATTATAGAATCAAGATGTGTCAAATAAAAAAACATCATAGCCATCCATACTGCACAATTTCATTATAGGATTCACAATATCAACATCCAAAATGTAAGTAGAACCATGGCAGAAAATGGTGTGTTAAGTTTCAAAATCAAGGAAGTGACTCAGAACACGTACATTAGTTTGGTTTCTAAGTTTTTCTAAGTATATCATATGCATTATTAATCATTTGAAGTCTTGCAAATAAGTTTTGGGTACAATTGACAATTTTACCATGTGTTTCCCCAAAAGTGCATTTGGCCCCTAAAAGCTTATTTTGCAAATTAAAATTCATTTCATGTGCATATATATCAAAAATAAAATTGATGACTTGGATCAAATTCCATAGACAAACATGAAAGACATGGAGAGAAACTTTGATTCCATTGAAGCAACATTCCGCACAAATACTATACTTTAACCTCCAAGGGCCTTTTGCACACATTTTTTGGTTGTCTTTCAAGTTTATCTTGAAATTCCAAAAGGGGATACGTTGAAATTTTTTAGGAATATAAACTCAAACACAAGTGACAAAATTCATTTACGAGGCCCAAAACTATAAAAACGCCGATTAAAAATATTTCTAACAAATAAGGCAGATTTTTCTTCTTAGATTATGAAAACTGCCAAGATGAGGTCAAAATAAGGACTCCAACCACTTATTATAAATATTTCCATGGTTATTATTCTTAGCAACAAAACCTTAGACAAATTGATGACATAAGGAAGAGTTATAGATTTATTAAGTACAAAAACCAAGGGGTCTTATCGACACTCGTTTTAATTAAATTGTAATGATTTTTTCGTGGTTGCTCCAATGTTAATTTTGACCTCAATATCACTCATGAATTTTAGTGTTGGTTACGAGGCATGCACAATTGAGTTTTGGGTCTCAATTCAAAGGGTGAAGGGGCATGAATTTACTAGATCTTGAACCACTCCCAATGCCTATCGATGAGCTAGAAAAGTGTCTAAATGAACCAAAGAGCCATGACAATTCATTTTTCAAGTAATAAAATATATAATATGAAAAAAAAAATGAGATATGATCTTGTGGATGATTTATGGAGTTTTTATCAAGTCTAGAAGTAGATGGTTGTTGGGCATGCCAATTTGAGGAAGAGACTATTAAATTTTGATAGGTATCTAGAATTAATCATTTCTTCTACTATCTAGGCCATCTTGGAGAGAAATGCTTAAATTATCTCCAATCTCTCAGTCTAGATAGCCAATTTTTTTCTAATTTTTGCTAGCTCCTCTTTCAAGGAAGAGTTTTCTACCGCAAGTTGTCTCTTGTTGTCAATGCACTGCATTCTCATGATTTGGAAATTTTCCTACAAGTTATGAAGTTGCTTCTCCAAATCATTTTCATTGATTTGTACATATTCTTCCTTGTTGATATTGTCCTCTACTAGGCTCTTCCATTCAACAGATTCATCCCTTTCCGCCTATATCTCATTTAAGGTGATTTGCATCACATGATTTGTAGGTGGCGTTGTTGCCTTTTGTTCCTCTCATTCCCCTAATAGAATCTAAGTAAGGATAGGATTTTCCTACAAGTATATTATGGTGGAGGATATAGGTGGGATCATATCGGAGATTGTTTGAGATTTATTTCTTTCCATGCTATATTAATATCCATTCTTCCCTAGAGATGGGGTATTTTCTTTGATTTTCAAATTGTTTATGTCTGGTCTCCCGATTTTGAT
The DNA here is from genome assembly GCA_032191745.1 of Picea mariana. Taxonomy (NCBI): domain Eukaryota; kingdom Viridiplantae; phylum Streptophyta; class Pinopsida; order Pinales; family Pinaceae; genus Picea; species Picea mariana. Next base: position 504,017 of record JASDQU010100807.1, on the reverse strand, counting down.
TAAGGTGGATGCTATTTATTTTTCTAAATATTCCACCTTGATCATTTTTTGATATTCTTTTTTCTTTTTGAGACCTATACCTTCCCAAAATTCTTCTTTCTCATGTCTCTTTCTTGACTGGGTTCCTAGATAGATTGTTGGGACGCCAAAAATGTTTCGCTATCCATGGTCACAAATTATTCCCAAGGTACTCTTAACAAATTATATTTCCATAACATCACATACTGGAAATTTTATGAGTTCATGGTGGGCCGAGGCATCCTCTTTCCCTTTATTAACCTTTGAACTCATTTCTCTTAAATAATATAGTAGGAAATAAGGAATTCTCAATTTTTTGTCAAGTCTATGGTGAAACAAATTCTTGAGCTAATGCAAGAACTTGAAATGGTATGCATATAACATACTAAAACTTTATTCATAAGTGATATACTTTAGTAGGTGGTAGGATACATGATCCCATAGGTTTGTAAGAGTATCTCTTTTCACCCCATTCTTGTTTCACTTAGGTTCTTCATAAGTTAGGAAAAATAGTTTATTATCATTGATTACAAGATTCCTCAAAATTCCTTAAAATTTTCTTATGATGGATTCATTAACCTACATTACCAATCCTCTCACTACTATGATGTATTATAAACCTTTGATATTTTGAAAATTATATTCAAATTCAGGATCTATCATATCAACATATCCTTTTAGTTTATCAAAATAAACTATCCAATTGGGTTGTTGGTGGACCACAACCACCTTAGGATTGTTGTATATCCTAGAGGTATTTATGGTATGACTCCTATTGAATCCTCCCCTAAATTTCACAAAGAATTCCTTCTCTTTGAATCCTGAAGGTTGTGTGTGGGCATATTTCTACTAACTAAGAAAACTAGAGAATTTAAAAATGAGATATTTTGGCTTTCCTCGGTTCCTAATGGGAAGGAAAAGAAAATCATAGTAATGGGTATAGGATGGCATCATGGGAGTTGAGGATAGATGAAAAAAATACACAATTGTCGCTAAAACGGTAATTGCTAAAGAGGAATGTGGAGCTGGTAGGGTATAACCTCATGTTTTTCAAAAATATTATGCCTTTAGATTGATAAGGTAGTATTCCCTATACAAAGGATGCTTTCTTTGGGTTTACAACTAAAAATAATTATATTTCTTTAGGCGATTTTGAAGGTTTAATGCACTTTCATGTTTTGAGTGCATAGCTTTTCATGCTTCATTTTTGCAAGTGACACTAAAAGGAAAATCAAGAGCATACCCATTCATCATCTACTAATGTGCGATTGCATACAAAGCTAAGTATCTAGTTAACAAGCATGAAAGACTTAAGTGGAATATGTGCATTTCAATGGCATGAATATTTTGTGAATTAAAGGATACAATAGCATCAAGATGTGTCTAACAAAGAAACATCATAACCATGTACATTAGTTTTGTTTATAAGTTTTTTTAAACATATCATATGCATTATTAATCATCGAAAGTATTTCAAATAGCTATCATGTGCCCCAAACAAAGACCATACTCCAAACTTATGCCCCCCGAAAGTTGATACACCAAACTAAACAAAACAGGGTCCACAAAATTGTTGGCTTTTCATCCTCCAGGGTTAGGGTTTTTTATTTTCTTTATGTCAAAAAGGCCTTGCAGATTCATTGTAACAATAATATTATTTTAAATGCATGTAGCCATCACATCTCTTCTTAGAGATAAGTTTCCCCCATTCTAGTGACTCTTTCTCTCTATATTTTTATAGTGTTTGTACATTTTCACTCATTAATGGAAATTGTATATCACTGTATCTTTGTGTTTATGRTTGAATCTCTAATATATTTTTGTTATATTATTGGATACCCKAGACATATTTGAACATTTCTTTATTATATATTTTCTCTCATTTCRTTACGAAARCAATAAAGATTAATGATATCAAAGGAGGATGSTCTTGATCTTTTTTCAGTACATRTCCCYRATGAGGTCTAAGTTTAGAAAATTTGGTCTCAAGATATTCTACCTTGATGAAAATATCTCTCACAGGCCAAGTAAACCCTCCATTGAGAAATAAAACAAAAATGATGGAGAAGAAGATTCTATCAATTTGTTGCTTGAGCAAGATCTCACAAGACAGAGAGACGARATTATGGAGAATTTTTCCAACATCATTCAACGTATGTCGRTAGAAAAATTTTCATATTTATCAAGMAACCACTTTGGMAGAACCTCTCCTTTCAAGRTACGGGTTAATTTTGACATTCCAATATTTGAAGGCCYGATAGATGCGGATGCCCTAGACAAATGGGTAAATCTGCTAGAGGGTTATTTCTTTGTTCGCAATTTTTCTGATAGCAAAAAGATCACCTTCATACTYCYGAAGGCTCTCCCACATGTTAAACATTGGTGGGAAAMTTATTRGGAGAAAATTTSCAYAGAGGAGTATGAAATATATGGGATCTAKCCCACTTGAAATTTTTTTGTTGATGCRTTCAAGGAATAATATTACCATGTTGGAAACTATGAAGACCAGTACATGAGATTGGCCAAGTTGTGTCAARAGAGGGACAAAGTAGTGTCAGAGTTCACCAATACATTCCATGTATTGCGCACCAAGATGGGTATGAAATACTTCGAGTGACATTTGGTTCTGAAATACCATGGGGATCTACACAGATACATCGAAACCAAAATGGATTTTCTGGACATCTCATCACCGGGTACTACTTATCGATATGTTGTTAAAATCGAGCATAAATTTAAGCACCGAAAAAAACGGGAGGTCGGTTATGCAAATATGAAACAACCAAATCATGATAAAGACAGTCCTAACAAAAACCCTCCTGAAAACTCGTCTAATCCATAGAAGGGTAATGGAAATACGAAGAAGGAAATTGAAAAATGGCGTGATTTCCAAACAATTCCCCATCACAACACTGATTAATGTTGCTCAAAATAGTCATTGGTTTTCAAGATCAAACACAAGGAGTCGAACCCTCATTCATAATCTAATTCAGAAAATACTGGTAGACGACATATCGTTGACGCAGACCCCACTGCTACTGTCATGACCACAACAATTCAACCAAAATAACCAACAGATCCTAAACATGGGGAGTGCCTTTTTCATTCACAGATGTGGGTGAAGAGGACCCCATTGAATTTTATTGTTGATAGTGGAAGCCAAAAGAATCTTATCTCAACAGAGGTCGTTAAACAGTTGGGATTTTCGAAAACACCACACCCGTACCCATAGAATATCGAGTCGATTTTCCAGGGAAAAGATCTTTGTGTAAGCCAGCAGTGTCAATTGTCAAACGGAATCCACCCCTTCAAAGATGAGGTATTATTTGATGTTTCTCAACTGGATGTTTGTGATGTTCTTTTGGGCCAATCATATATGTGGAAGTGCCATGTTATCTATGAGTCTCAACCCCATATTTTAATTGTTGCACTGAGGGGTCATCTCTACATGATAACAGAGGTATTTCCAGCTACTGTACGACCTAAATAGGGCCGCAAGGTAGTAACTCATACTACAAAATTTAGCTTCTTCACAATCTGTTCAAAAGGAGAAGAAAAAGGATACTGTAACAACTACAACCACGACCCAAGCACCATCTATCCAACAAAGTCATCTCATGTATCCCAATTGGTTGAACAGACTCAACCCCATGAGCAACAGGTTCGTGATAGCCTTCAACAAGCTAGATGTAGATTCAACATGCACTTTTTCCTGTTCTCCGAGCACTCAACGCAAGGGTTTTTAATATTCTTTATGTTAAAAAGGCCTTGAAACCTCATTGTAACAATCATTTTCTTGTGAAAGCGAGTAGCCGCCACATCTCTTCTCATAGATAAGTTACCACCATTCTAGTGAGTCTTTGTACTTTTTCGCTCATTAATAGAAATTTTGTATTATGGTTGCATCTGTGATATTTTTTTGTTATATTGTTAGAGACCCGAGATATCTGTGTACATTTATTTGTTTTATCTCCACTCTCAATTCGTGCTTAAAATAATACCGATCAATTTTCAAATAAATTCCTAGGGATTTAGCAAAATATGGAGAAGGGCCTTTAACATTGTATTTCACTCCAATTGTAGGCCTTCACAAAAACATTACTTCAACTCACCTATGAATGAGACTAAGAAAGAATGGATTTTTGAAGGATAGAGTGTTCATTGGCTTGTGAGGTTTCTTCACCATGGCAATATCGGAATGAGTGGCCCTAGCCATAGAGGGTAAAAACAATGAGGTGTACATTAGTTAGTATCGAGAAGGAAAGATAGATCAACTATGTGACACTCAGGTATATGGTTCTTCGATTTTATCTAAGATCTTCCCAAATCTTACCAGACTTAAAATAATAACTAAAATGTTGAAAGAAATTTAGAATAATCGATATGTCCGGGTGGGCCAAAATCCACACATATATATAGAGATATATTTAGAATTTCACAACTATAACTATAGATAAGTCCAGGTTGACATATATATAAATATAAATATATATATATATATATATATATATAT
>JASDQU010100807.1:442339-456325 GCA_032191745.1 Picea mariana | reverse complement strand
GAATACTTCCAATTAAGCATGTTTCGTTGGTCATCCTCCATATTCATCACTTGAACTTCAAGAACCAAGCTTCTATGTTTTTATATCTTTGTGCCTCTTCACGATAGAATCAAGATGTGTTTTATGCATAAAACATACTAAAACTTCCCTCATAAGTGATATACTTTATTAGGTGGTAGGATACTTGATCCCATAGGTTTGTAAGAGAATCTCTTTTCACCACATTCTTGTTTCACATAGGTTCTACATAAATTAGGAAAAATAGTTTATTATCATTGATTACAAGATTCCTTTCATATTTATGCTAAGGTAAACCCGTCAAAAGTCCTTAAAATTTTCTTATGATCGATTCATTAACCTACATTACCAATCCTCTCACTACTATGATGTATTCTTGACCTTCGATATTTTGAAAATTGTATTCAAATTCAAGAGATATCATATCAACATATCCTTTTAGTTTATCAAAATAAACCATCCAATTGGGTTATTGGTAAACCACAACCACCTTAGTATTGTTGTATATCCTAGAGGTATTTATAGTATCACTCCTATTGAATCCTCCCCTAAGTTTCACAAAGAATTAGTTCTCTTTGAATCCTGAAGGTTGTGTGTGGGCATATTTCTAGTAACTAAGAAAACTAGAGAATTCAAAAATCAGATATTTTGGCTTTCCTTGGTTCCTAATGGGAAGGAAAAGAAAATCATAGTAAGGGGTATAGGATGGCATCATGGGAGTTGAGGATAGATGAAAAAAATATACAACATGTAGCTAAAACAATAATTGCTAAAGAGGAATGTGGAGCTACTAGGGTATAACCTCATGTTTTTTAAAAATCTTATGCCTTTAGAGTTAGCAGGTATTATTTCCTATACAAAGGATGCTTTCTTTGGGTTTAGAACTTAAAATTATTGTATTTATTTATGTGATTTTGGAGGTTTAATGTTTCGAGTGCATAGGTTTTCATGCTTCATTTTTGCAAGTGACACTAAAAGGAAAATCAAGAGCATACCCATTCATCATCTATTAATGTGAGATTGCATACAAAGCTAAGTATCCAGCTAACAAGCATGAAAGAGTTAAGTGGAACATGCACATATCAATGGCATGAAGATTTGGCGAATTAAAGGATAAGATAGCATCAAGATGTGTCTAACAAAGACACATCATAACCATGCATCCTACACAATTTCATTACATGATTCATAATATCAACATCCAAAATGCAAGTATAAGTATGGAAGAAAAAGGTGTGTTAAGTGAAAAAATCAAGGAACTGACCGAGACCATGTACATTAGTTTGGTTTATAAGTTTTTTTAAACATATCATTAGCATTATTAATCATTGAAAATCTTTCAACTAGCTATTATGTGTCCCAAACAAAGATCGTACTCCAAAGGTACGCCCCCCAAAAATTGATATACCAAACTAAACAAAGCAGGGTCCACAAAATTGTTGGCTTTTCATCTTCCAAGGTTACGGTTTTTTATTTTCTTTATGTAAAAAAGGCCTTTTAGCCTCATTGTAACAATCATCTTCTTTTAAATGCGAGTATCCGTCACATCTCTTCTTAGAGATAAGTTTCCACCATTCTAGCGAGTCTTTCACTCTATGTTTTTACAACATTTGTACATTTTCACTCATTAATGGAAATTGTGTATCACTGTATCTCTGTTTTTATGGTTGAATCTCTAATATATTTTTGTTATATTAATGGATTCCCAAGACATCTTTGTACATTTATTTATTATATTGTTTCTCTCATTTCGTTCCAAAAACAATATAGATTAATGATACCAAAGGAGGATGCTCTTGATATCTTTTCAGTGCATGTCCATGATGAGGTCTAATTTTATAAACTTTTCTCTCGAGATTGTCTAACTTGATGAAAATATATCACATGCCAATAAACCCTCAATTGAGCAAGAAAAGAAAAACGTCAGAGAAGAAGATTTTATCAATTTGTTACTTGAGCAAGATCTCACGCGACAGAGGGACGAAATTATGGAGAATTTTTCCAACATACTTCTACATCTGTCGATAGAAAAATTTGCATCTTTATGAAGTGACCACTTTGGAAGCACCTCTCCTTTCAAGATACAAGTTAATTTTGACATTCCAATATTTGAAGGCCAGATAGATGCAGATTCCCTAGACAAATGGTTAAATTTGCTAGAGGGTTATTTCTCTGTTCACAACTTTTCTGATAGGGAAAAGATCACCTTCGTACTCCTAAAGGCTCCCCCCCATGTTAAAAATTGGTGGGAAACTTACTAGGAGAAAATTTCCATAGAGGAGTATGGAATATATGGGGTCTATCCCACTTGTGATTTTTTTCTTGATGTGATCAAGGAACAATATTACCATGTTGGAAACTATGAAGAACGGTACATGAGATGGGCCAGGTTGTGTCAAGTGAGGGGCCAAGTAGTGTCAGAGTTCACCAATACTTTCCATGCATTGTGCATCAAGATGGGTATGAAATACTTCGAGTGACATTTGGTTCTGAAATACCAAGGGGATCTACACAGATACATCCAAACCGAAATGGATTTTTTGGACGTCTAATCATCGGGTACTGCTTATCAATATGTTGTTAAAATCGAGCAGAAATTTAAGCATTGGAACAAATGAGAGGTCGGTTTTGCAAATATGAGACAACCAAAGCATGATAAACATAGTGCCAGAAAAAAACCTACTGGGAACTCGTCTAATCCATAGAAGGTTAATGGAAATACGAAGAAGGACATTGGAAAATGGTGTGATTTCCGAACAATTCCCCATCACAACACTGATGAATGTCACTCAAAACAATCATTGGTGATCGAGATTAAACATAAGGAGTCAAACCCTCATTCAGAATCTAGTTCAGAAAATAATGGTAGAAGACAAATCATTGACGCAGACCCCACTGCTATTGTCGTGACCACAACAATTCAACCAAAAGAACCAATAGACCCTAAAGAATGGGAGCGTCTTTTTCATTGACAGATGTGGGTGATGGGGACCCCATTGCATTTTATTGTTGATAGTGGAAGCCAAAAGAATCTTATCTCAACAGAGGTAATCAAACAATTGGCATTATCGAAAACACCACACCCGTCCACATACAATATCGAGTAGATTTTCCAAGGACAAGATCTTTGTGTAAGCCAACAGTGTCGATTGTCATACAGAATCCACCCCTTCAAAGATGAGGTCTTATGTGATGTTTCCTAATTGGATGTTTGTGATGTTCTTTTCGACCAACCATATATGTGGAAGCACCGTGTTATATATGAGTCTCGACCCCATAGTGTCATTGTTACGCTGGAGGGTCATATCTACATGATAACATAGGTATTTCCAGCTACTGTCCCACATAAATAGGGCCGTAAGGTAGTAACTCATACTACAAAATTTAGTTTCTTCACAATCTGGTCAAAAGGTGAACAAAACGGACATTGTTTCCACTACAGCCATGACCCAAGAACCTTCTATCCAACAAAATCGGGTCGATAATATTGAAGCAAAGTGAAAAGATTCATTTTTCATAAAGTCATCTCATGTAGCTCGATTGGTTGAACAGACTCAACCCTGTGAGCAATAGATTTGTGACAGCCTTCAACAAGCTAGATGCAGATTCAACAAACATTTTTCCCTCTCCCTCGGGCATTGAACACAATGAAAACCATTGCTTCCTAAGGAGGGAGGATTGATCCAGGTGGATATCGGTGGCCACCCATTGATTTCAGCGTTCTCAAAATAGCTTTCTAGTAACTTACTATTTTCAACAGTGTTTTGGTTCATAAACTTCTAGGGCCATATTGATGGCCTAAATGAATTTTTTTTTGGATCGAGCACCTCAATGATAGCCGAAGTATTTAATTTATCCCAGAAAATAATTATCCTTGACGATACCTTTCCAACGTGCTATCGTGCACTCGAAACTGAGATCGTATGCCAATGTTACGCCCTCGAGAAGTTGGTACACCAAACTACCCAAAACGGGGTCCACAAAACTAATCGTTTTTCATCTTCCAGGGTTGGGGATTTTTATATTCTTTATGTTAAAAAGGCCTTGAAACCTCATTGTAACAATCATCTTCTTGCGAAAGTGAGTAGCCACCACATCTCTTCTCATAGGTAAGCTACCACCATTCTAGCGAGTCTTTCTACTTTTTCGTTGATTAATAGAAATTTTGTATTATGGTTGCATCTGTGATATATTTTTGTTATATTATTAGATACCCAAGCTATCTGTGTACATTTATTTATTTTATCTCCACTCTCAGTTCGTGCTGAAAATAATCGAGATCAATTTTCAAATAAATTCCTAAGGATTTAGAAAAATATGGAGAAGGGCCTTTAACGTTGCATTTCATTCCAACTGTAGGCCTCCGCAAAAATATCACTTCAACTCACCTATGAATGAGACTAAGAGAGGAGGGATTCTTGAAGGATAGAGTGTTCATTGGGTTGTGAGGTTTCTTCACCATGGCAATATGGGAACAAGTGGCCCTAGCCGTAGAGGGTAAAAACAAAGAGGTGTACATTAGTTAGGATCGAGAAGGCAAGATAGATCTACTATGTGACACTCAGGTATATGTATTTTCGATTTGATCTAAGTTTTTCCCAAATCTTACCAGACTTAAAATAATAACTAAAATGTTGAAATAAATTTAAAATAATCGATAAGTGGGGGTGGGCCAAAATCCACACACATATATAGACATATATTTAGAATTTCTCAACTTTAACTATAGATAAGTCTAGGTCGGCATATATATATATATATATATATACCACATCTTAGCGCAAGTTTCATCATTGCGGTTTCATATCCGGTCTGGACAAATTCGTTTTCGTTATAGTTTCATATTTTATTTATTTGGACAAACTATATTATATTTCTATAACAAATTATATTTCCATAGCATCACATACTAGAAATTTTATGAGTTCATGGTGGGCCAAGGCCTCCTCTTTCCCTTTATTAACCTTTGAACTCATTTCTCTTAAATACTATAGTAGGAAATAAGGAATTCTCAATTTTTTGTCAAGTGTGTGGTGAAACAAATTCTTGATCTAATGCAAGAACCCGAAATGGTATGCATATAACATACTAAAACTTCTCCCATAAGTGATATACTTTAGTAGGTGGTAAGATACTTGATCCCATAGGTTTGTAAGAGTATCTCTTTTGACCCCATTCTTGTTTCACTTAGGTTCTAAATAAATTAGGAAAAATGGTTTATTAGCATTGATTACAACCTTCCTTTCATACTTATCCTAAGGTAAACCCATTAAAAGTCCTTAAAATTTTCTTATGATGGATTCATTAACCTACATTACCAATCCTCTCACTACTATGATGACCTACATTACCAATCCTCTCACTACTATGATGTATTCTTGACCTTTGATATTTTAAAAATTGTATTCAAATTCAAGAGCTATCATGTCAACATATCCTTGTATTTTATCAAAATAAATTATCCAATTGGGTTGTTGGTAGACCACAACCACCATAGGATTGTTGTATATCCTAGGGGTATTTATAGTATCACTCCTACTAAATCCTCCCCTAACTGTTTGGGCATATTTCTACTAACTTAGAAAACTAGAGAAAGCAAAAATGAGATATTTTGGCTTTCCTCGTTTCCTAATAGGAAGGAAAAGAAAATCATAATAAGGGGTATAGGATGCCATCATGGGAGTTGAGGATAGATGAAAAAAATACACAATATGTAGCTAAAATGGTAATTTCTAAAGATGATTGTGGAGTTGGTAGGGTATAACCTCATGTTTTTTAAAAATCTTATGCCTTTAGAGTGATAAGGTAGTATTTCCTATACAAAGGATGCTTTCTTTGGGTTTAGAACTTAAAATGATTTTATTTCCTTATGTGATTTTTGAGGTTTAACGTACTTTCATGTTTCGAGTGCATAGGTTTTCATGCTTCATTTTCGCAAGTGATACTAAAAGGAAAATCAAGAGCATACCCTTTCATCATCTACTAATGTGAGATTGCATACAAAGATAAGTATCCAATTAACAAGCATGAAAGAGTTAAGTGGAACATGTGCATATCAATGACATGAAGATTTGGTGACTTAAAGGCTATGATAGCATCAAGATGTGTCTAACAAAAAAACATCATAGCCATGCATCCTACACAGTTTCATTACAAGATTCACAATATCAACAACCAAAATGCAAGTATGGATGAAAATGGTGTGTTAAGTGACAAAATCAAGGAACTGACCTAGACCATGTACATTAGTTTGGTTTATAAGTTTGTTTAAACATATCATATGCATTCTTAATCATTGGAAGTCTTTCAAATAGATATCTTTTGCCCCAAACAAAGATCGTACTCCAAAGTTATGCCCCCCAAAATTTGATACACCAAACTAAACCAAACGGGGTCCTCAAAATTGTTGGTTTTTCATCTTCCACGATTAGGATTTTTTATTTTCTTTATGTAGATTAAAGATCAGATTCAACAAACACTTTTTCCCTCTCCCCTAGGCACTCAATGCAATGGAGACCATTGCTTCCTAAGGAGGGAGCATTGATCGGTGGCCACCCATATATTCCAACTTGCTCAAAATAGCTTTCTAGTAACTTACTATTTTCAACAGTTTTTTGGTTCATAAACTTCTATGACCATATTGAGTCCCTAAATGATTTTTTTTTTGGATCGAGCACTTCAATGATAGTTTAAGGCTTTAATTTATCCCAGAAAATAATTCTCCTTGACTATACCTTCCAACGAGCTATTGTGCGCCCGAAACGGAGATTGTATGCCAATGTTACGCCCTCGAGAATTTGGTACACCAAACTACCCGAAATGTGGTCCACAAAACTAATCGTTTTTCATCTTCGAGGGTTAGGGTTTTGGATATTCTTTATGTTTAAAAGGCCTTGAAACCTCATTGTAACAATCATTTTCTTGCGAATGCGAGTAGCTGCCACATCTCTTCTCATAGATAAGATGCCACCATTCTAGCGAGTCTTTGTACTTTTTTGCTCATTAATAGAAATTTTGTATTACGGTTGCATCTGTGAGATATTTTTGTTATATTATTAGATAACCATGATATCTGTGTATCTCCACTCTCACTTCATGCTGAAAATAATCCAGATCAATTTTGAAATGAATTCCTAGGGATTTAGCAAAATATGGAAAAGTGCCTTTAGCATTGTATTTCATTCCAACTGTCTAAAATATTACTTCAACCCACCTATGAAGGATAGAGTGTTCATTGGTTTGTGAGGTTTCTTCACCATGGCAATATAGGAACGAGTGGCCCTAGCCGTAGAGGGTAAAAACAAAGAGGTCTACATTAGTTAGTATCGAGAAGGCAAGATAGATCAACTATGTGACACTCAGGTATATAGTTTTTCGATTTGATCTATGTTTTTCCTAAATCTTACCAGACTTAAAATAATAACTAAAATGTTGAAAGAAATTTAGAATAATCGAAATGTTGAAAGAAATTTAGAAATATATATATATCACATCTTAGCGCAAGTTTCATCGCTGCGGTTTCATCTTCGGTCTGGACAAATTCGTTTTCGTTATAGTTTCATATTTTATTTATTTGGAACTCCTCCCAAAGGAGAACAATGAAAAGAGGAGCAGACACCGATAACGCAGGCAGAGATGAGAAACGTAAGTCTCCTTCACAGACTCCATGAGAACCAAGAACGATGGAGGCAGTCAGATTAAACGGACGGATGCTTGATTCTACGAAATGGAAAAGGACCGATGCAGATCACATAGTCGATGGTAGGTCGTACTCATATCAAGCCGAGGAGCCCAAAATGATTAGTCACAGAAGCCATAATATTGAAACTAACCAGCAAGGCACTGCGTCAAATAATATTGAAACTAACCAGCAAGGCACTGCGTCAAGTTCTTGTGATAGAGGCAAGCAGGTTATAACCCGCCCTTCAAAAGAAAAATATGATTTTTGGCCACAGTTTCACGAGGAACTAAGCAGTTCTATGCCAGGTTTTTTTGGGAACAGTGAAGACATTGAAGATTTTTTAGTTGGAGGGAAGGAAAAATTCCAAGAGATCCGTAGGGAATTGGGAGCTCATTAGGGCGGTATTAGCTCTGGCGAAACCCATGAGAAAGATGTTGATGGTTCAGTCATATCCTCGGACCATAGCCCTCTTCATAAGAGGAAGTTATTCACTTTGTGGTATGTTGACATCTATGAAGACGACTTTGTGGTACGCAGGATGTGGAGTCTTCGAAGCGGAAGAGTGGTTCAACATATGAACAGGATGTAAACCATTCGAATTAAATTTGTAATGAAAATATATTTATTTATTGAATTGAAATCTACGGACTTTTAATCGTTCAGGAATGTCTTTCATATTTTTGGTGAAACCTTTGTTGAGAGATTGTTGAAGAGTCTGTACATAGAATTCAGTGAATACAGTATTGTTTTGTACATAGAAAATTAAAAAACACTTGAATTTTGTTTTGTGGTGAATATTTTTTTGTTCTTTTGAAGCTTAGATATTTAGTTGTCATAAATAACAATTTTCTTTTTTCTTTCTCCTTCATAACATAAATTTGATTTGTGTATTAATTTTTTAGATTTAATTAAATTGATTTCATAAAATAGTTTAAATGTATTAGATTTTTTTTTTTTCTAAATAGTTTTTTAGAGTATATAATTTTCTTATACATTAAAAACTGTAATTTAAATAATATAAATTGAGATTTAACCAATAATAGATTTGTCTATACCAAAATTATTATTCAATAAAATTGATTTTTTAATAATAATAATAATTATAAACTTTGGTGTGCATTAGTGGAATCTGGTACGCCTCCACACCAACCCTTAACATGGTTGCATTTTGTGTCCCCGCATGTTTCGAACTAGTGACTTTAACATGATGAAGTGCCTTAACAACACACTCCATCACTGAATGTCTTACACCTCGGGGACACTATTCAATAAAATTGAATTATTAAAAAAACAATATTAATAAATAATAAATTACAAACCTTGTCGTCCATTACTTACCAAGTATACCAAGTATTAAGTTTAGTTTTAAAAATGTATTAAATGTGTACATGTGTACATTTGATTTAATTCAGCATTTGGATTATAAAAATTTAACCACTCAAATAAGAAGATCCAACAATATATGGACCAGTCTAAAAGATGTCATAAAAATATATATATATAGTACATCTAGAGTACTGCATGAATACATTATTTTTTATTTACATACATGAATTATTATTATTATTTATTTAAAATGAAATAACATTCAATTATTAACATCATAAATAAAAGGTTAATACATATAATATATAGCATTGAGAAAGGGATTATTGGGGATGGAAAGCTTATTATGGGCTTGAAAAAAATGTAAATCCGTTGATCTTGGAGATGGGATAAGAAAAAACTCTTCTTTGAGACTCTTGTTACACTTGTTATTATTTATGGATGTGAAGGTATCTCTGTGAATCCTGGAGAAAGATAGAGCAAATACAAAAGAAATTTATAACCTATAATCTCAAAATTAAAGGAAACTAGGTAACTATAAAACATGGAAGACAAGAGGCTATCTAAAATACACCCTATCCCATGTTACTCTCTTTCTTGACGTTTACACTTTTATGAAGTGACCAACATCAAGTAAAGTGTCCCTAGAGTTAACAACATACAAAATATCAAGCACATTGGTCCATTGTATAGTGTTGGGGTTCAAATCAAGCATTGTTCATCGACATGTATTTCTTCATAAATGTTTGTGTATGTCATTACAACCTCAATGCTTTCATATTTAAGAATAATGTTTTATGGATTGAAAACTGAAACATTTGGCCATGGTGAAAGTCTCAACTGATGAATGTATGTCACCCAATACTTCCAATTAAGCATGTTTCGTTGGTCATCTTCCATATTCATCACTTGAACTTCGAGAAAAAAACTTCTATGTTTTTATATCTTTGTGCCTCTTCAAGATAGAATCAATATGTGTCTAACAAAGAAACATCATAGCCATCCATCCTGCATAATTTCATTACAGGATTCAGAATTTCAACATCCAAAATGAAAGTAGAAGCATGGCTAAAAATGGTGTGTTAAGTTTCAAAATCAAGGAAGTGACTCAGAACATGTACATTAGTTTGGTTTCTAGGTTTTTATAAGCATATCATATGCATTATTAATCATTTAAAGTCTTGCAAATAAGTTTTCGGTACAATTGACAATTTTACCATGTGTTTCCCCAATAATGCCTTTGGCCCCTAAAAGCTTATTTTCTAAATTAAAATTCATTTCATGTGCATATATCTCAACAATAAAATTGATGACTTGGATCAAATTCCAAAGACAAACATGAAAGACATGGAGAGAATCCTTGATTCCATTGAAGAAACATTTTGCACAAATACTATACTTTAGCCTCCAAGGGCCTTTTGCACACATTTTTTGGTTGTCTTTCAAGTTTATCTTCAAATTCCAAAAGGGGATATGTTGAAATTTTTTAGGAATACAAACTGAAACAAAAGTGACAAAATTCATTTACGAGGCCCAAAACTATAAAAAGGCCGATTAAAAATATTTCTGACAAATAAGGCAAATTTTTCTTCTTAGATTATGAAAACTGCCAATAAGAGGTCAAAATAAGGACTCCAACCACTTATTATAAATATTTCGGTGGTTATTATTCTTAGAAACAAAAGGTTAGACAAATTGATGTCAGAAGGAAGAGTTATAGATTTATTATGTACAAAAACCAAGGGTTCTTATTGACACTCATTTTAATTAAATTGTAATGATTTTTTCGTGGTGGATTGAATGTTAATTTTGACCTCAATATCACTCATGAATTTTAGTGTTGGTTACGAGGCGTGAACAATTGAGTCTTGGGTCTCAATTAAAAGGGTGAAGGGGCATGAATTTACTAGATCCTGAACCACTCCCAATGCCTGTCGACGAGCTAGGAAAGTGTGTAAACGAACCAAAGAGCCATGACAATTCCTTTTTCATGTAATAAAATATATAATATGAAAAAAAAATTGAGATATGATCTTGTGGATGATTTATGGAGTTTTTATCAAGTCTAGGAGTAGATGGTTGTTGGGCATGCCAATTTGAGGAAGAGACTATAAATTTTTTATAGTTATCTACAATTAATCATTTCTTCCACTATCTAGGCCATCTTGGTGATAAATGCTTAAATTATCTCCAATCTCTCAGTCTCAATAGCCAATTGTTTTCTAATTTTTGCTAGCTCCTCTTTCAAGGAAGAATTTTCTACCTCAAGCTGTCTCTTGTTGTCAATGCACTACATTCTCATGATTTGGAAATTTTCCTACAAGTTATGAAGTTGCTTCTCCAAATCATTTTCATTGATTTGTACATACTCTTCCTTGTCGATCTTGTCCTCTACTAGGCTCTTCCATTCAAGGGATTAATCCCTTGCCACCTCTGTCTCATTTAAGGTGAGTTGCATCACATGATTCGTAGGTGGCGTTGTTGCCTTTTGCTCCTCTCATTCCCCTAATATGATCTTAGTAAGGATAGGATTATCCTCCAAGTATACTATGATGGAGAATTAGGTTGGATCATCTTGAAGATTATTTGAGATTTAGTTATTTCAATGCTACAATAATATATAGTCTTCCCTAGAGATGGGGTATTTTCTTTGATTTTCAAAGGGTTTATATATGGTGTCCCCATTTCGATTAAGGTGGAAGCTATTTATTTTCCTAAATATTCGACCTTGATCATTTTTTGATATTTTTTTTCTTTTTGAGACCTATACCTTCCCAAATTTATTCTTCCTCATCTCTCTTTCTTGACTGGGTTCCTAGATAGATTGTTGTGAGGCCAAATGTTTTTTGTTATCCATGGTCACAAATTATTCCCAATGTACTCTAATAAATTATATTTCCATAACATCACATTCTAGAAATTTTAAGAGTTCATTGTGGGCCAAGGCCTCCAATTAGTTGGGATAACCTGGCTAACAGACTCATGGTTGGACCAGAGATTCTCGAAGAAATGGAGAACATGGTAAGGAAGGTACAACAGAACTTAAAAGAAGCACAAGACACGCATAAAAGCTATGAAGATCAGAAAAGAAGACACTTGGAATTTCAAGTGGGACACCATGTTTATTTGAAGGTCAAAGCCCGAAAAAGTTCGTTGAAGTTAGGAAACTGTGGCAAGATGGCACCTAGGTTTTGTGGGCCCTTTGAGATACTAACTCAAATCAGAACCATAGCATACCCAGCTAATCTCAAAATTCATAATGTATTTCATGTTTATCTGTTAAAAAAATATGTTCATGATCCTACTCATATGATTGATTGGAACTTGATTCAGGTGGAACCCGAAGGCAACTTCCACGTGGAACCCCTACGTATTCTGGATTGGAGAGAAATAACACTTTAGAACAGAGTCATCGCTCAGGTAAAGGTGCAATGGAAGCACTTTAGTCCTGAGGAGGCCACTTGGGAGTTGGAGGAAGATTTGCATAAATCTCATCCAATCATGTTCCAAGAAAGAAACGGACACTGAGGATAGTGTTTTAGTGAAGGGGGAAAGGATGTGACATCCCCAAAAATAAAGTATTTTTGAAATTTAAATTTGTTGGGAAATTATTCCATTTTTAGTAAATTCAAAATTGAATTTTTTTTTCCATTTATGGCAATTCCAAATTTCGAATTTAATAATTTTAATTAATTATTATGACTCTTGGGCATAGATATCATTTGACCGAACTAACTAATTGACTATGACACTTGTATGAAAATGGAATATTTTATATTGATTGCAGGAGGAAAAATGGAACAACCATGTTAAAATTAGTTGACCATGACTCCATGAGTGGGGAACGTGTTGGAACTATCTCTAGGATGATTGTTACAAGTGGAAAATCTGAGATTTGGCCATTAGAAGCCCCTGAAAATCAGGGATTTATAAAGATGTAAAAATTCCCAAGGGAGGCAAAAATACTTGGGCAAGAAGAATTTTGATTGATAAATAGCATATGTGAGGAGGCAGGACGGTGCTAAGTATGTTGGAGAAAGAGATGATTGATTTTTTTCTTGGTGTTATGAACACTACTGAGTGAGTGTGAGGCAAGAGGAATTAGAGAGAATTGAAGGACATTGTTGAGGAGGAGTTTTCCAAGTTCGCCCTTATGGGTTCATGGTTAGGCTAGGGGGTGAATTGGGCAAATGATTTTGGCTGCCCTGTTCTATGGTTGGGAGGAATGCGGCTATTCCCTTTGTCTCCCCGCGAACTGGTTCAGATATGTATCCTTTCCTTCTCTATGTGAATGATCTTAATTCTGATGTAATGTATTTATTAAATCTGAATTGAATTATTCCCCATTTCTATTGAATGATTTAGTCACAGTTGTAGTGCGACTATTCAATTCAGTATAGACATAATAATCCTGGGAGAAAATATATCCAAATGAGTGATATATAAATCTGATAGCATGCCTTACGAATCTAATGTTGAGTGACATTTATGGTTGAGTTAAAGACTGATTGAATACTAGAATTGTTTTTTTTTTTTTCTTACGACAAATCGGGGTCGTTATATTTTTTATAAGTCTTCATAATTGTGTAAGTTGTTATATTTTGTTGTAAGAAGTCATACACAGGGTTCGGATTGAGTTTTTAATTGTATACCTATGAATTCAAAAGTAAACAGAATCATGGTCAAACATATATACAGATATACTCTTCTGTATTACCACTCGAACTAAACTATATGCATTAGAATGGAAATTAAATATCTACAGCAGTGAGGATTAGAAATGGCATCATACATTTATCAAGTCTCGATATACGCATCCTAAAATTGAAGGTGCAAACTATTACCAGTAAGATAGAATTACCCTACAAGGTAAAAGTGTCAAAGAGGATAGAAGCGAACATATATGTGTAAGTCTGTATGTATATATGTGTGTGTGTGTGTGTGTGTGTGTGTGTGTATAT
>JASDQU010100807.1:410321-442319 GCA_032191745.1 Picea mariana | reverse complement strand
TATATATATATATATATATATAGATAAGTGAGCATTCACAACATCACATCTTCGCACTCGCCTTGGATAAACCTCGATCCTAAATCTTTTCCAGCAGTAAAGAAAAATAGGAATACATCAAAGTAACAATACACTAGAGTCTCACCAAGGTAATACGAAATATCTAAGTAAAAGAAAGAAAAATCTTTTAAAGAACACAGACCATAGATATTTCTTCCAAAAACATTTTTATACAGAGATTCAAAGAAAAAAATTGAATACTACTTAAATGACGGCCTTAATAACCAAGTTCCAGTCTAAGTTACATCCAAATAGTGAAATGTGTTGCTTAATACAATAGCCATTACAGTGTTCAATTAAACCGGAAAGCAATTCCCATAGGAAAATCTTCGGAATTTTCACTACTCATGGTTGTCGAACCTTAAACTTAAGAATACAATTAGGAAATTTTCCCCTCTTTCCAAGCCATTATGGGAAACCAAGCACCTTTATCGAACGTTTACAATCTAAAATCTTGTAACCATGTTTGCGGGGTCTCCTGAGTGGTTACCAAAAAAAGAAACTCGAATACCTTTTATATCTTAGACGAAGAGGGAACTCTGAAGTCCTTACGTGTAAAAGATCCTGGAAGAATTATCAATCATGAGAATCAGTAAGTTATTTACAAGAAACAAGAGAACACTAGCAGAGTGATAATTATTATTAACAAAATACACCAGAGAATACTTAACTTTTGATTTGGTGGTCTCGTCCTTTTGTCTCCTTAGTTCTTGTCCCTTGTATGGATGTTTGGGCMATGGGAGAAGTGCGCAACAAATCTCTAATGGGTCCCCGCGCCAACAAATCTCATCATTAGTGTTTATACCAGTACTTAGAATGAAACAAATATAATGGAACAAAAATACAGTTACAGTGAACAACGAATTTAAACATAGTAAAATAGATGACGGTATTGGCTTCCATAATACACAAAAAAGTATAATTTGAATTATGACGAAGACAGGTTTCGAACCGAAACCTTATCCCCAAACGTTGGACTCTGAAACCCTCCCAAAATCAAGACTATAGAGAGTAATGATAATAAGAAGTCATCACAGGGTGTGTCAGGACCAGACCCCCTATGAGGTCACTTTGCAACAGTTAGCGTCACCAATACAAGAAAATTGTTGATGCAAATTTTATTTGACAAAAGAAATACCCTTATAAAATACTCAATTAACCTTATATTCAAGAGACACATACCGTAAGGAATTTTCCAGGAACTAGGTGCGAACATCTTAAGAAGGATTTACATTTATACCAAATAAGAATAGCTAGGGGTTCCATTGAAAGGACAGATAAGGGTTTGAATGTAATGCCGACGGAGGGACTCAACCTTCGCAAAGGAAAGATGGAGGGAGAAAGAGTGGTCAAACACAGGGTACCCTAGCCCTTTTAACACAAAAAGAAACTGCATGTATTTGATCCTGAAATTGTCTTATAACCACTGGGTAAGAGCATGAAGTGGTGTAACCTTGGCTTATCGAAACCCTCAAATAACGACCAGGAGGCTAAACCGACAAGTCACTGAACTTTGAAAGTGAGGCGACGGAGTGCTGAAACTCTCAGTATACCGAAAAATAAATACATGTAAATTTGTGATAAGAACTACACGTAAAAGGACCTTCATTGATTTGAAATGCCAAATCTCTATGAATCTTGTTTAAATTTACAATAGCGTGATATAAAAACTTACGAGGGAAATGGGTCTAGTCGACTAGAATACTGAATAACATCCTCGAGTGTACATTTTCCACAGATCGAAAATAACTCCACATGAAGCCGGTGTTTGTTTTCTCGAAGAGTCACAATGATGAGGAAGGAGCTCGCCTAAACTCTAAGTGGAGGGTTTACTACTAGAGTAAATGTCGAAGGAAGTTGGGCCATGTGCTAGGGCAGAGTTGGCACGATAGGATTAAGGAAAGTACACGTGGGAGAGCCATCTAGACTGCTGCATGCAGGACCCATATTAAACATAGGAACATAGCCTTAATTCCCTTCTGACAGGTATATCTCTTTCCCTTACCAACCAAGATACGAGCTTCAAGATTTTACTCCAAAGTTACTCCCCCCAAAAATTGATACACCAAACTAAACAAAACGGGGTCCACAAAATTGTTTTTTTCATCTTCCAAGGTTAGGGTTTCTTATTTTCTTTATGTCAAAAAGGCCTTGCAGCCTCATTGTAACAATCATCTTCTTTTAAATGTGAGTAGCCATCACATCAATCATCTTATTTTAAATGCAAGTATCTGTCACATCAATCATCTTCTTTTAAATGCGAGTAGCCATCACATCTCTTCTTAGAGATAATTTTCCACCATTCTAGCGAGTCTTTCACTCTATATTTTTACAGTGTTTGTAAATTTTCACTCATTAATGTAAATTGTGTATCACTATATCTCTTTGTTTATCGTTGAATATCTAATATAATTTTGTTATATTATTGGATACCTGAGACATTTTTGTACATTTCTTTATTATATATTTTCTCTCATTTCGTTCCAGAAACAATATAAATTAATGATATCAAAGGAGGATGCTCTTGATCTTTTTTCAGTGCATGTCCCCGATGAGGTCTAAGTTTAGAAACTTTGGTCTCAATATTGTCTACCTTGATGAAAATATCTTTCACACACCAGGTAAACCCTCCATTGAGAAAGAAAAGAAAAACGATAGAGAAGAAGATTCTATCAATTTGTTGCATCAGAAAGATCTCACAGGACAGAGGGACGAATTTATGGAGAATTTTTCCAACATCCTTCAATGTTTGTTGATAGAACAATTTGCATATTTATCAAGCAACCAATTTGGAAGAACCTCTCCTTTCAAGGTATGGGTTAATTTCGACATTCCAATATTTGAAGGCCAAATAGAAGCAGACTCCCTAGACAAATTGTTAAATCTGCTAGAGGGTTATTTATCTATTCACAATTTTTGTGACAGGGAAAAGATCACGTTCGTACACCTGAAGGTTGTCCCCCATGTTAAAAATTCGTGGGAAACGTACTGGGAGAAAATTTTCATAGAGCAGTATGGAATATATGGGGTCTAGCCCACTTGAGATTTTATTGTTGATGTGGCCAAGGAACAATATTATCATGTTGGAAAATATGAAGACCAATACATGAGATGGGCCAAGTTGTGTCAAAAGAGGGGCCAAGTAGTGTCAGATTTCACCAAAACCTTCCATGCATTGCGCACCAAGATGGGTATGAAATACTTCTAGTGAAATTTGGTTCTGAAATACCATAGGGATTTACACAGATACATCCAAACCAAAATGGATTTTCGGAATATCTCATCATCGAGGGTACTTCTTATCGATATGTTTTTAAAATCGAGTAGAAATTTAAGCATCGAAACAAACGGGAGGTCGGTTCTACAAATATGAAACAACCAAAGCATGATAAAGACAGTCCTAAAAAAAAACCTTCTGGAAATGCGTCTAATCCATAGAAGGGTAATGGAAATACGAAAAAGGACATTGGAAAATGGTGTGATTTCCAAACAATTCCCCATCAAAACACTGATGAATGTTGCTCATAACAGTCATTGGTGGTCGAGATCAAACACAAGGAGTCGAACCCTCATTCATAATCTAATTCAGAAAATACTGGTAGAAGACAAATCATTGATGCACACCCCACTGCTACTATCATGACCACAACAATTCAACCAAAAGAACCAACAGATCCTGAAGATGGGGGGCACCTTTTTCATTCATAGATGTGGGTGAAGTGGACCCTATTGCATTTTATTGTTAATAGTGGAAGCCAAAAGAAACTTATCTCAGCAGAGGTCATCAAACTATTGGGATTGTCGAAAACACCACACCCATACCCATACAATATCGAGTCGATTTTCTAGGGACAAGATCTTTGTGTAAGCCAACAGTGTCGATTGTCATATGGAATCCACCCCTTCAAAGATGAGGTATTATGTGATGTTTCCCAACTGGATGTTTGTGATGTTCTTTTGGGCCAACCATATATGTGCAAGTGCCATGTTATCTATGAGTCTCGACCCCATAGTGCCATTGTTACACTCGGGGGTCATCTCTACATGTAAACAGAGGTATATCCAGCTACTGTCCCACCTAAATAGGGCTACAAGGTAGTAACTCATAATACAAAATTGAGCTTCTTCACAATCTATTCAAAAGGTGAACAAAAAGGACATTGTAACCACTACAACCACGACCCAAGCACCTTCTATCCAAAAAAAGTAGGTCGATAATATTGCAGCAAAGTGAAAAGATTCCTTTTTCACAAAGTCATCTCATGTAGCCTGATTGGTTGAACAGACTCAAACCCGTGAGCAAAAACTTTGTGACATCCTTCAACAAGCTAGATGTAGATTCAACAAACACTTTTCCCTCTCCCCTGGGAACTCAATGCAATGGAGATCATTTCTTCCTAAGGAGGGAGGATTGATCTAGGTGGATATCGATGACCACCCATCTATTCCAGCTTGCTCAAAATAGCTTTCTAGTAACTTACTATTTTTAGTAGTTTTTTAGTTCATAAAATTCTAGGGCCATATTGAGGGCCTAAATGAATTTTTTTTTGGATCAAGCACCTCAATGATAGATGAAGGCTTTAATTTATCCCAAAAAATAATTCTTCTTGATAATACCTTTCCAACGTGCTATCGAGGGCCTGAAACAGAGCTCGTATGCCAATGTTACGCCCTCGAGAAGCTGGTACACCAAACTACCAAAAACAGGGTCCACAAAACTAATCATTTTTCATCTTCCGAGGTTAGGGTTTTTTATATTATTTATGTTAAAAAGTCATTGAAACATCATTGTAACAATCATCTTCTTGTGAAAGTGAGTATCCACCACATCTCTTTCATAGATAAGTTGCCACCATTCTTGCGAGTCTTTGTACTTTTTTTCTCATTAATATAAATTTTGTATTATGGTTGCTTCTGTGATATATTTTTGTTATATTATTAGATACCTGAGATATTTCTGTACATTTATTTATTTTATCTCCCCTCTTAGTTCGTGCTGAAAATAATCCAGATCAATTTTCAAATAAATTCCTAGGGAGTTAGCAAAATATGGAGAAGGTCCTTTAACATTGTATTTCATTGCAACTGTAGGCCTCTGAAAAATATTACTTCAACTCACCTATGAATGAGACTAAGAGTGGAGGGATTCTTGAAGGATAGAGTGTTCGTTGGCTTGTGAGGTTTCTTCACCATGGCAATATGGGAACGAGTGGCTCTAGCCGTAGAGGGTAAAAACAAAGAGGTGTACAATAGTTAGTATTGATAAGGCACGATAGATCAACTATGTGACACTCAGGTATATGGTTTTTCTATTTGATCTAAGCTATTCCTAAATCTTACGAGACTTAAAATAATAACTAAAATGTTGAAAGAAGTTTAGAATAATCGATATGTTCGAGTGGGCCAAAATCCACACACATATATAGAGATATATTTAGAATTTCTCAACTATAACTATAGATAAGTCCAGGTTGACATATATATATATATATATATATATATATATATATATATATATACACACACACACAATACATCTTAGCGTAAGTTTCATCGCTGCGGTTTCATCTTCGGTTTGGACAAATTCGTTTTCGTTATAGTTTCATCTTTTATTTATTTGGACAAACTATATTTTATTTCCAATACTTCCAATTAATCATGTTTCGTTGGTCATCCACCATATTCATCACTTTAACTTCGAGAACCAAACTTCTATGTTTTTATATCTTTGCGCCTCTTCACGATAGAATCAAGATGTGTTTTATGCATATAACATAGTAAAAATTCCCTCATAACTGATATACTTTAGTAGGTGGTAGGATACTTGATCCCATAGGTTTGTAAGAGTATCTCCTTTGAACCCATTCTTGTTTCACTTAGGTTCTACATAAATTAGGAAAAGTAGTTTATTAGGATTGAATACAAGATTCCTTTCATATTTATCCTAAGGTAAACCCGTCAAAATTCATTAATTTTTTTTATGATGGATTCGTTAACCTACATTACCAATCCTCTCACTAATATGATGTATTCTTGACCTTTGATATTTTGAAAATTATATTCAAATTCAAGAGCTATCATATCAACATATCCTTCTAGTTTATCAAAATAAACTATCTAATTGAGTTGTTGGTAGACCACAACCACCTTAGGATTGTTGTATATCCTAGAGGTATTTATCGTATCACTCCTATTGAATCCTCCCCTAAATTTAACAAAGAATTCCTTCTCTGTGAATCTTGAAGGTTGTGAGTGGGCATATTTCTACTAACTTAGAAAACTAGAGAATGCAAAAATGAGATATTTTGGCTTTCCTCGGTTCCTAATGGGAAGGAAAAGAAAATCATAGTAAGGGGTATAGGATGGCATCATCAGAGTTGAGGATAGATGAAAAAAATAGACAATATGTAGCTAAAATGGTAATTGCTAAAGAGGAATGTGGAGTTTGTAGGGTATAACCTCATGTATTTTAAAAATCTTATGCCTTTATAGTGATAAGGTAGTATTTCCTATACAAAGGATGCTTTCGTGTGGTTTATAACTTAAAATGATTGTATTTCCTTATGTGATTTTGGAGGTTTAATGTACTTTAATGTTTCAAGTGCATAGTTTTTCATGCTTCATTTTTGCAAGTGAAACTAAAAGGAAAATAAAGAGCATACCCATTCATCATCTAGTAATGTGAGATTGAATACAAAGCTATGTATCCAGTCAAAAAGCATGAAAGAGTTAAGTGGAACATGTGCATATCAATGGCATGAAGATTTGGTGAATTAAAGGATACGATGACATCAAGATGTGTCTAACAATGAAACATCATAACCATGCATCCTGCACAATTTCATTACAAGATTCACAATATCAACATCCAAAATGCAAGTATAAGTATGGAAGAAAATGGTGTGTTATGTGACAAAATCAAGGAACTAATCGAGACCATGTACATTAGTTTGGTTTATAAGTTTGTTTAAACATATCATATGCCTTATTAATCATTGAAAGTCTTTCAAACAACTATCGCATGCCCCAAACAAAGATCCTACTCCAAAGTTATGCCCCCCGAAAGTTGATACACGAAAGTAAACAAAATGGGGTCCACAAAATTATTGGCTTCTCATCTTCCAGGGGTTTTTTATTTTCTTTATTTCAAAAAGGCCTTTCAGCCTCATTGTAACAATCATCTTCTTTTAAATGCAAGTAGGCGTCACATCTCTTCTTAGAGATAAGTTTCCACCATTCTAGCAAGTCTTTCACTCTCTATTTTTACAGTGTTTCTACATTTTCACTCATTAATGGAAATAGTGTATCACTGTATCTCTGTGTTTATGGTTGAATCTCTAATATATTTTTGTTATATTATTGGATACCCGAGACATATTTGTACATTTATTTATTATATCTTTTCTCTCATTTCGTTCCAAAATCAATATAGATTAATTATATCAAAGGAGGATGCTCTTGATCTTTTTTCAGTGCATGTCCCCAATGAGGTCTAAGTTTAGAAACTTTGGTCTCGAGATTTTCTACCTTGATGAAAATATCTCTCACACACCAAGTAAACCCTCCATTGATCAAGAAAATAAAACGACAGAGAAGAAGATTCTATCAATTTGTTGCTTGAGCAAGATCTCACGTGACAGAGGGATGAAATTAAGGAGAATTTTTCCAACATCCTTCAACATATGTCGATAGAAAAATT
Organism: Picea mariana; assembly: GCA_032191745.1. Lineage (NCBI taxonomy): Eukaryota > Viridiplantae > Streptophyta > Pinopsida > Pinales > Pinaceae > Picea > Picea mariana. Next base: position 434,560 of record JASDQU010100807.1, on the reverse strand, counting down.
TGCATCTTTATCAAGCAAACACTTTGGAACCACCTCTCCTTTCAAGGTATGGGTTAATTTTGACATTCCAATATTTGAAGGCCAGATAGATGCGGATGCCCTAGACAAATGGTTAAATCTACTAGAGGGTTATTTCTCTGTTCACAATTTTTCTAATAGGGAAAAGATCACCTTCATACTCCTGAAGGCTCTCCCCCATGTTAAGAATTGGTGGGAAACTTACTGGGAGAAAATTTCCATAGAGGAGTATTGAATATATGGGGTCTAGCCCACTTGAGATTTTTTTGTTGATGCGGTCAAGGAACAATATTACCATGTTGGAAACTATGAAGACCAATACATGAGATGGGCCAAGTTGTGTCAAGAGAGGGGCGAAGTAGTTTTAGAGTTCACCAATACATTCCATGCATTGCACACCAATATGGGTATGAAATACTTCGAGTGACATTTGATTCTAAAATACCATGGGGATCTACACAAATACATCCAAACCAAAATGGATTTTCTGTACATCTCATCATCGGGTACTGCTTATCGATATGTTGTTAAAATAAAGTAGAAATTTAAGCATCGGAACAAAAGAGACGTTGGTTCTACAAATATGAAACAACCAAAGCATGATAAAGATGGTCCTAACAAAAAACCTCCTAGAAACTCATCTAATCCATAAAAGGGTAATGGAAATATGAAGAAGGACATTTGAAAATCGTGTGATTTCCAAACAATTCCCATCACAAGACTGATGAATGTCGCTCAAAACAGTCATTAGTGGTCGATATCAAACACAAGGAGTTGAACCCTCATTCATAATCTAATTCAAAAAATACTGGTAGAAGACAAATCATTGATGCAGACCCCACTGCTACTGTCGTGACCACAACAATTCAACCAAAAGAACCAATAGATCCTAAATATGGGGAGTTCCTTTTTCATTCATAGATGTGAGTGAAGAGGACCCCATTTCATTTTATTGTTGATAGTGGAAGAAAAAATAATCTTATCTTAGCGGAGGTCGTAAAACAGTTGGGATTGTTGAAAACACCACACCAGTACTGACGCAGACCCCTTGCCCTCAGGCTGAGGTCCGCTCATGATCTTCGCCACAAGCACACCAAGGGTTAACCAACCCTTTTTTCAAGATACAAACGACTTTGGGTTTTGGGGTTTCGTGATCCCTGATGTCAAGATTCTCGACTCTTCCACTTGTCAAAACCCGAAATATCGAAACGCCGAAATCTCTGACTGCGTCCTCCTCTGCTCCTGGATCAGGTTTCACAACTTTGGGAATTCTAGAGAAAGGAAACCCGAACTCTTGTCTCCTAAAGTGTTGAATTTTCGAATCCCAACATGCTCATCAATCTTTGGCTCCTCGTCGGGATTTTCGCCTTTTTGGCTTTTCAGAGTTCGCGATTTTGCGAACCTTGTCATGAGGTTTCCTGACTCTCAAATCCCCGAACCCCAAAATGGTCAATGGATTCTGACTCCGAGTATTGATGAAAACTCGCCACCTATCCTCTCAACTGTCCTCAGTCTCTGATGTGGATTCCTGCCACCTGTGAACTTTCCCATCTTTCAGAACTTGATCTATCCTCCTGTTGCTATTTCCTCTGTCCTTTCGAAGTTTCGAACTCTGAAATGGAAGCTATACAGAATCAACGGATGACCGTCACGCTCCTGATCCGACGGCCCATGTGATTTCGTGTTTTCGGGTATTGGGAGTTCGAGACTCTCAATCCCAAAACACTTGTCACCACAATTCCCGAATTTCGAAACACCGAAATGTCGAAAAATCCTTCACTAATATTTTGCATTTCTCAACTTCAGGATTCCTGATGTAAAGTGTCCCAGAACCTTGTTAAATTGAAAGCCGAAACTCTGATCCCTGAAGTGCCAAAATGCCACTTCAAGGATTTTTCGGGTTTCTCGACTTCAGGTTTTTCAATACAAAGGCCCCCTGACTCCTTGTCGTCAAGAATTACGGTATTTTGAATCCTGATTTTATGAAATTTCTACTCTTCGCCTTCACATGTGATAATCCACTTCGCGCTTCGGGAGTTCAAGCGACCAAGGGTTTCATCCACTCTTCGGACTTAGAACTCTTGAAATGCTGAAATGATCTCGACAGTCTACCAGTCATAATGAATGGTCCATATTGGATACTGGGTACCCAAGTGATGGGTTCGTCTGCCCTTAGCCACCTTGTAGCTTCTGTAGATCCTATGGTCCTCATGATTTCATGGGTTCTCCTCGAAGAATTCTGACCACGCAATTTCTTCCTTGACAACTCCTTGGAAATGAACCAGTATCTTATACTAGAACTCAAATCCTGCAAAATGACTTCAACTCCCCCCTTTGAACACTTCAAAGGTGTTAACCCTTTTGAGATTTCCTCTAACAAATTCAAATCACAAAATAATTCCTGCACACACTCCTTGCAGAAATCTATCGAATACTTCTAGGTATTTGATCTCCTCAACTCTGTGCACTTCCCGCAGTAGCAGTCCTTCGACTCTCCTTTTGTTGATAAGTCCTAAGACTTCCAACACCTGCACACTCCTTGCACGGCTTCCTGTGCTACTCCTGCACTTCTGTTGGAATGAGAACAATAGTATCCCTCCTGGGCTTTCAGAGATAAAATATGAATCTTTTTCAATGTGCTCTTTGTGGACGCTTCACTGCACTCCTTGCAGGGAATTCTCTTAGGAAGAGAAACAATTGAAACTCATTCTCTTTCTCTATCAGAATTCAAACATTCAACATGAAAAAATACATTCACACACAACATAATAACAAATGGATGATAGAGAGGGCAAGAAACTATACATAGACCATTCAACATGTATACACAAAAAGCATCATAACGCCATGAACCTGAATCAAAGCTTCATATATTAATTCAGAACATTTGTACATGGGTTCTTCTCTACAAATCTCTACTATAGCTCTCCTCCTCTCTATGCTAATGTGCTTAATTGATCTCATTTTGATTGATACAAAGATGAGGGTGTCTATAGTCGTTTTCCCTCCTATTCCTAAAACTATCTAATCTGGAATTTAAATCAACCTACTTTTATTAACTATGTATAAATGCCTCTACCTCCTACAGATGAGAGAAAATCACTCATGATCTGTTTACAATACGCAAATACGCTTCCCTTTAACCATTACATTAATGCTTCAAAAAAAAAATTCCAAAACATGTAAAATGTGTGTTGCACTTTCAAGCTGTCTTCTGCCTTCATGCTCACTTGGCTAGTTGCTTGCGATGCTCCTGCATCATACTCCCTTGATTGAAAATTTTCATGAACTCCTTTTCATGAGATCTTGCACGGTCTATCCATGCTTCTGAATTTCTTCTTCATCCACCCAACTGGCATCTTCAACTAGGTGTCCCTTCCATTTGACCAAGTATTCAAAATACTCTTTCCTCTTGGTGTTCCTGCTAACCCTCTTATCAATTATACTTTCCATTTGTGACTTTGCATCTACAAGCATTTGTTTACTCCACTGAACTTGTGTTTGTTCACTGTCTTCTCCTTCTTCTTAAGCTCTGTAAGGGTACAAATCTGAGATGTTGAATATCAGTGAAATTTCAATCCCATTGGGTAATTCGATCTCATATGCATTTGACCCAAATTTATTTACGATCTTGCACGGTCCAATCTTCTTCATTTTCATTTTGTTATATTTTCCCCTTGGGAACTTTTCTTTCCTCAGATGTGCAAGAATCAGATCACCAACTTCAAACAAAAGTTCTCATCTGTGTTGATCTTATCTGTGCTTGTATTCTTGACTCAAATTCTGCAATTGTTCCTTAACTTGGCTGTGAAGTTCCTTCATTGCCTCTGCAAAATCCTTTGCACTAGCACATTTGAATTCAGTTTGTTCCATATCTTTTTATTCAAAAACTCCCCTTGGCTGCATTCCATATACAATTTGGAATGGACTTCACCCTGTGCTTCTATTGATTGAATCATTATAAGAAAATTTCGCCTGTGGTAGAATGTGATCCCACTGACTGTGGTGTTCAGTCACTAGGCTCCGTAGTAAATCTCCCAAGATTCTAATTACAACTTCTATTTGGCCATCCGTTTGAGGATGATAAGCTGAGCAAAATGAAAAAAATTTCCCCTGCTTCTTCCATAAAGTCCTCCAGAAATGTCCTACGAACTTGGTGTCTTGATCTGAAGCTATACTCTTGGGAAAACTATGAAGTCTGGCGACTTATTTGAAAAACAGGTTCACAATATGAGTTGCGTCAGTGGTTTTCTGGCATGGTATAAAATGTGCCATTTTTGAAAATATGTCTACTACCACAAAGATTGAATCAAATCGTCTTTGTGTTCTTGGTAGTCCCAATATAAAATCCATGCTTACGACATCCCATGACCTCTTAGGTATGGGTAATGGCTGGTATAACCCTGTGTTCTGCCTTTTTCCCTTTGTGTGCTGACAATTTTTGCATCTGTCCACAAATGTTTTGACATCTGTCCTCATCCCTGGCCAAAAATATGATCCATTCAGTTTTGAGAACGTCTTATCATGACTGAAGTGTCCGGCCAATCCTCCACTGTGTTTTTATTTTAGCATATTCTCCCTCATGGAGCAGTTTGGAATACATAACTAATTTCCCCTGAATAATAATCCATCCTGGATCATATATTCAGTCCATTGGCTTCTGTCCTTGAGAATTGGATTCTCAGATGCCTCATACGCCTCTTTAAAATCTGGATCATCTCTGTACATTTCTTTGATATTATCAAAACCCAAAGTTTTGGCTCTAAATTCTTGCATAAGAAAACATTTTCTGCTCAAAGCATCAACAACTTTGTTAGCAGTTCCAAAAATATGTTTAATTAAAAAAGTAAAATTTTGCATGTATTCAACCCATTTAACATGTCTTTGGTTCAACTTCTCCTGTTGAGTCATGAATTGCAAAGCATGATTATCACTATACAAAACAAACTATTTAGGAACCAAATAATGCCTCTATTTCTTCAGTGCTTGTATGACTGCATAAAATTCCTTGTCATATGTTGAGTACTTAACCTTCGCTTCATTCAGTTTCTCACTTAAGTATGCGATTGGTCTGTCATATTGACTTAAGCCCGCTCCAATTGATAATCCACTAGCATCACATTTGACCTAAAATGTCTTACTGAAATTTGGCAACACCAATATTGGTTGCTCAGTGATCTTCTTCTTCAGCAGATTGAAACTCTTCTCGGCTTCCTCTGTCCAGTGAAAAGATTTGTGTCTTTTCTTCACCGTGTCCATCATTGGTGCACTAATCCCACTAAAATTTCGGATGAATTTTCTGTAGAAACTAGCTAATCCATGGAAGCGTCAAACCTCAAATACACTTTTCGGCGATGGCCAATTCTTAATCGCTTCTACCTTATCTGGATCCATTTTCATCTCATCTGCAGACATAACAAAACCCAAATAAATGAGTTATGTCCTCATAAATGTTGATTTCTTCATATTTATCAACAACTTATCTTGTTTTAATCTCCTCATCACTGTAGCTAATTTCTTCAAGTGTTATGCTTCTGTTTTGTTGAAAATCAATATATCATCAAGATATACAATGATGAATTTCCCTATAAAATCCTTCAGGACTTCATTCATCAATATCATGAAAGTATTGGGTGCATTTTTTAAGACAAATGGCATAACAAGCCATTCATACAACCCCTCATTCGTCTTGAATGTTGTCTTCCATTCATCACCTTCTCTCATTCAGATTTGATGATATCCTCTTTTCAAATCAATCTTTGAAAAAAAAAATCTCCACTCAAACAATCCATCAAATCATCCATCCTTGGAAAAGGAAATCTATATCTGATGGTAATCTTATTGATTTCCCTTGTATCTGTATACATCCTCCAGCCTCCATCTTTCTTTGGGATGAGAATTGTTGGAACAACGCATGGACTCAAGCTCTCTCTAATCAACCCTTTGTCCATTAAGTCCTAGACCTGTCTCTTGACCTCTTCATTCTCCCGTGGCATCAATCTGTATGCTACTTTGCTTGGTAAACTAGCTCCAGGCATAATATCGATGTGACGACTTTTACTTCTTATTGGTGGCAATGAATGGGGTAGCTCGTCCACTACTATATCAGCAAACTCTTCCAACAACTTTTAGATTTCCTCTGGCAAATCATCCACTCTTGTATTGGTTAAAACAATTCTAGGCTTCCTGACCACAATGAATTGTGCATCTTCCTTATTCTTAACCTCCTTAAGAAGTTTCTTCCCACTTATGATAAGTACAGTGTTGCTCACTTCTGGTTTCGTTTCTTTATCCTTAATTGACAACAACATGTGAGTTCTCCCATTATTCTCCAGGGTGTATGTGTTCTTTCTACCATCATGAATCACATTTCTATCATATTGCCACGGTCTACCCAGCAATAGATGACAAACATCCATGGGAATGAGATCACATAGTATTTCATCCTTATATCCTCCTATTTTAAATTCAACTAAACATTGTTTAGTGACATTTACCTGATGTCCATTTTGTAACCATGAAACTTTGTATGGACTTGGATGTTCAATAGTCTCGAGTGCCATCTTTTCTATCATCTTTGTGGAAACGAGATTGTCTATGCTACCACTATCCATGATGACTTTACATGCCTTGTCTTTGGCCTTGCAAGCAGTCCGAAAAAGTCTATTCCTTTGGGTGAGGTTCTCTGCCTCCTTCTTTGGCGTTAAGAGAACTTTTCTCATCATCAATGATCTTCTGCCCTCAGCATCTTCTTCCTCAAAATTCCATCCTTGTGATTTGAAAATGTGAGTTTAACCTCCTTCTTTCTTTCTATATGGACATTCATAGGATTTGTGTCCATTTTTTCCACAAGTAAATCATTTTATTTCTCCACCTCTGCCTCTTCCTCTTCCTTTGGTTCGAGGAAAAACATTTTTATCAACATATTATCCTCTCTATGAGTTTCCACCTCTCTCATTTTGAGTTTGAGGTTTCTTCCACTCTTCTTTAGGTTTCTAATTTCTGTCTTGGGCAATTGTTTTGCCTCTAGCTTGACTTCTGCCTCGGCCTCTCTGACCTTGCTTTCGGCTCATCTTCTCTTCAACTTTTAGAGCCATATGATAAGAATCTTCCACATTTCTAAGGGTCATCATGCTCATCTCATATTGAATGTCATATCTTAGACCATTCATGTACCTAGCAACCTTTTCATCGTCGCTTTCTTGATGGCCTACTCTGATGTTGATCTTGTAGAACTCTTCAGTGTACTCTTTCACTGTCATCAACTTCTGTCTCAAATTATGCATTCTATGAAACAGAGTAATTTGATAATCCTTGGGTATGAATTTGGATTTCATGTTTGCAACCATTCTATCCCAGATTTTGATTTTCTGTTTGCCTTTAGAACGTCTGTAAGCTTGCAGTTCATTCCACCATAATTTTGCATGTCCTTTAGGTCTTGTGACAACAAGTTTAACATTTTTTTCTTCCTCAATATCCTCATAGTTTAACATTTTTGTCTTCCTTCATATACTGGAATGTCCATTTTTTCTCTGGCACCTATCCTAGCAATAGTCCTGAATAGGCGTTCATCTGTTGCATCTTCAGCTACAACTTCTTCTCCCTCATTTCTAGCTTCATTTTCACTTCCAGCCTCGTTGACATTTCCAGCATTAACTGTGCACCTCTGTGATGTCTCCATGGCATCAAGCTTGGCACATAGTTTGCACATTTCCCTTTCCACTACTAGATCAAGCATTGGTCTGTCTCTTCTTCTCGGTGGCATGGCTAAGAAATTTCTCTTTTCTCTGCTACAGAAAGAAAATAAATTGTTCTGAGCTCTGATACCACAACTGACACACACCCCTTGCCCTCGGACTGATATCCTCTCAGGATCTTCGCCACAACCACATCAAGGGTTAACCAACCCTTTTGTTCAAGCCGCAAAGGACTTCAGGTTTCAATGTTTCACAATCCCTGATGTCGAGATTCTCGACTCTTCCACTTGTCGAAACCTGAAATGCTGAAATGCAGAAATCTCCGACCGCATCCTCCTCTTCTCCTGTATCAAGTTTCACAACTTCAGGAATTCCAGAGAAAGAAACCCCGACCTCTTGTCTCCTAAAGTGTCAAATTTCTGAATCCCGACACGCTCATCAATCTTTGGCTCCTCGTTGGGTTTTTCGTCTTTTTGGGTTTTCAAACTTCACGATTTCGCGAATCCTGTCGTGAGGTTTCCTGACTCTCCAATATCTAAACCCTGAAACAATCAACGAAGTTTGACTCCAACTGTTGACAAAAACTCACCACCTGTCCTCTCAACTGTCCTTGGTCTCTGACGTGGATTCTTTCCAACTGTCAACTTTCCCGGATTTCAAAACTTGAGCTATCCTCCTATCACTATTTCCTCTGTCCTTTCGGAGTTATAAAATCCGAAATGGTGGCTATACAGAATCAATGGACGATCGTCACCCTCCTGATCTGACAACCCACGTGATTTTCGATTTTCGGGTACCGGGAGTTCGAGACTCTCAATCCCAAAACACTTGTCACAAAAATTCCCAAATTTTGAAACATCGAAATGCCGAAACACCTTCACTAATATTTCACATTTCGCAACTTCGGGATTCCTGATGTAAAGTGTCTCGAACCCTTGTTAACGTGAAATATGAAACTTCGATCCCCGAAGTGTCGAAATGCCACTTCAAGGATTTTCTGGGTTTCTCAACTTTGGGTTTTTCAATACAAAGTCCCCCTGACTCCTCGTCGTCAGGACTTTCGGTATTCCGAATCCCGATTTTCTGAAATTTCCTCTCTTCTCCTTCACACGCAATAATCCACTTCACACTTCGGGAGTTCGAGCGACCAAGGTTTTCATCCACTCTTCGGACTTACAACTCTCAAAATTCCGAAATGATATCAACAGTCTACCAGTCATGATCAATGGTACATATAGGATCTTGGGTACCCAAGTGATGGGTTTGTCTTCCCTTATACACCTTCCATCTTTTGTAGATCCTACGTCCTCATGATTTCGGGGGTTCTCCTTAGAGAATTCCGACTGCTCGATTTCTTACTTGACAACTCCTTGGAAATGACCCAGTAACTTATAATGGAACTCAAATCGTGTGAAATGACTTCGAATCCCCCCTTTGAATGCTTCAAAGGCATTAACCCTTATGATCTTTCCTCTGAAAACTTCAAGTCATAAAAGAATTCCTGCACACACTACTTACGGAAATCTATCAAATACTTCTGGGTATTTGATCGCCTCCACTCTATGCACTTCCCGCAGCAGTAGTCTTTTGACTCTCCTTTTGTTGATAAGTCCTAAGACTTCCAATGCTTGCGCACTCCTCGCATGGCTTCCTCTGCTACTCCTGCACTTCTGTCGGAATGAGAACAACAATATCCCTCCTGGGCTTTCAGAGATAAACTCTGAATCTTTGTTAACACACTCCTTGTAGGAAATTCTCTCAAGAAGAGAAACAATTGAAACCCATTCTCTTTCTCTCTCAGAATTTAAACATTCAACATGAAAACATACATTCACATACAACATAATAACAAATGCATGATAGAGAGGGAAAGAAACTGTAAATAGACCATTCAACATGTATACACAGAAACCATCATAACGCCATGAACCTGAATCGAAGCTTCATATATTAATTCAAAACTTTTGTACATGGTTTCTTCTCTACAAATCTCTGCTACAAATTTCCTCCTCTCTATGCTAATGTGCTTAATTGTTCTCATTCTGATTGATACAATGATACAAAGATTAGGGTGTCTATAGTCATTTTCCCTCCTGTTCCTAAAACTGTCTAATCGTGAATTTAAATCAAAATATTTTTATTAACTATGCATAAATTCATCTACCTCCTACAGATGATCTCAAATTGCTCATGATCTGTTTACAATATGCAAGTACGCTTCCCTTTAACCATTACATTAATGATTCAAAAAAACATTTCCAAAACATCTAAAATGTGTGTTGCACTCTCCAGCTATCTTTTGCCTTCATGATTGCTTGGTTGGTTGCTTGGGATGCTCCTACATCACGTACCCATACAATGTTGAGTCGATTTTCTAGGTACAAGATCTTTGTGTAAGCAAGAACTGTCGATTGTCATACAGAATCCACCCCTTCAAAGATCAGGTATTATGTGATGTTTCCCAACTGGATGTTTGTGATGTTCTTTTGGGCCAACCATATATGTGGAAGTGCCATGTTATCTATGATTCTTGACCCCATAGTGTCATTGTTACACTAGGGTGTCATCTCTACATGATAACAAAGGTATCTCCAGCTACTCTCCCACCTAAATAGGGCCACAAGGTAGTAACTCATACTACAAAATTTAGCTTCTTCAAAATCTGTTCAAAAGGTGAACAAAAAGGACATTGTAACCACTACAGCCACAAGCCAAGCACCTTCTATCCAACAAAAGAAATTTGATAATATTGCAGCAAAGTGAAAAGATTCCTTTTGCACAAAGTCATCTTATGTAGCTTGATTGGTTGAATAGACTCAACCCCGTGAGCAACAGGTTCATGATAGCCTTCAACAAGCTAGATGCAGATTCAACCAACACTTTTCCCTCTCCAACGAGCACTCAACACAATGGAGACCATTGCTTCCTAAGGAGGGAGGATTGATCCAGTTGAATATCGGTGGCCACCCATCTATTCCAGCTTTCTCAAAATAGATTTCTAGTAACTTACTATTTTCAACAGTTTTCTGGTTCATAAACTTCTAGGGCCATATTGAGGGCCTAAATGAATTTTTTTTTGGATCGAGCACCTCAATGATAGCTGAAGGATTTAATTTATCCCATAAAATAATTATCCATGAAGATACCTTTCCAATGTGCTATCGTGTGCCCGAAACGGAGATCGTATGCCAATGTTACGCCCTCGAGAAGTTGGTACACAAAACTACCCAAAACGGGGTCAACAAAACTAATTGTTTTTCATCTTCCGGGGTTAGGGTTTTTTATATTCTTTATGTTAAAAAGGCCTTTAAACCTCATTGTAACAATAACCTTCTTGCGAATGCGAGTAGCCGCCACATCTGTTCTCATAGATAAGTTGCCACCATTCTAGCGAGTCTTTGTACTTTTTCTCTCATTAATAGAAATTTTGTATTATGGTTGCATCTGTGATATATTTTTGTTATTTTATTAGATACCCAAGATATTTGTGTACATTTATTTATTTTATCTCCACTATTAGTTTGTGATGAAAATAATCCAGCTCAATTTTCAAATAAATTCCTAGGGATTTAGCAAAATATGGAGAAGGGCCTTTAACAGTGTATTTCATTCCAACTATAGGCCTCCGCAAAAATATTACTTCAACTCACCTATGAATGAGACTAAGAAAGGAGGGATTATTGAATCATAGAGTGTTCATTGGGTTGCGAGGTTTCTTCACCATGGCAATGTGGGAACGAGTGGCCCTAGTCATAGAGGGTAAAAACAAAGAGGTGTACATTAGTTAGTATCGAGAAGGCAAGATGGATCAACTATGTGACACTCAGGTATATGGTTTTTCGATTTCATCTAAGTCTTTCCCAAATCTTACCAGACTTAAAATAATAACTAAAATGTTGAAAGAAATTTAAAATAATCGATACGTTTGGGTGGTCCAAAATCCACACATATATAGAGAGATATATTTAGAATTTCTCAACTATAACTATAGATAAGTCCAGATTGACATATATATATATATATATATATATACCACATATTAGCACAAGTTTCATCACTGCGGTTTCATCTCCGATCTGGACAAATTTGTTTTCGTTATAGTGTCAGCTTTTATTTATTTGGACAAACTATATTATATTTCCATAACAAATTATATTTCCATAACATCACATACTAGAAATTTTATGAGTTCATGGTGGGCCAAGCCCTCCTCTTTTCCTTTATTAACCTTTGAACTCATTTCTCTTAAATACTATAGTAGAAAATAAGGAATTCTCAATTTTTTTCAAGTCTATAGTGAAACAAATTGTTGAGCTAATGCAAGAACCCGAAATGGTATGCATATAACATACTAAAACATCCCTCATAAATGATATACTATAGTAGGTCGTAGGATACTTGATCCCATAGGTTTTTGTAATGTACCTCAAATTCACCATAGAAAAAAACTTCTATGACATAATTCAATTTCGTTTAATCTTTAGAATTTAAGAGAAGGTAAGATACATTTTTGTCCATAATGACATTATTACACTAGTCTAGTTTACATCAAACAGAAAAGCTTATGTGGATAAATTATTCCATAATCCTATCACTTTCCTTAACTTCAAACTACTCCAACATACTTATATGTATATAGGCAATATCTAAACACAGGTTGAAGGAACCCTTGAGGTTCAGAGAAAGGATATGGGTGCACAAAGTTTACCCTCTGGGTGGTTGCGCAGGAGAGAAGCTAAAACGAATGGTGGAGATACTTCGGGGAAAGGTGTCAAAATGAGAGTCTCATTGGATCTTGCAGAGTAGCGAGGAGATTAAGGCCGAGTGTCTTCGAACACTCTAAGGCATTGAATTTGGTATTTCAGAGTTTGGGGTTTGGAGCGGCAAGTGATTTTGGAAATGCTGCATACACCGTTCATCAAGGAAGACACATGGCGAGTGGTCAAGGTTCGAGGAAAATTTTGAAAGGTTGTGGATTGTCGATCCAGTGGGATCATGGTCATTCGTTCAAGAGGAATCTGGACCGTTGATCTCTCAAGGGGGAGATTTCGACATTTCAGGGTTCGAGAATTCGAAGGACCTAAAACAAGAGGAATGCTTGCATCATGATTCCCCGAATCATGAAAATATGGTAGCGCTTTGACGTTAAGCACGTGGTCACAGAGTGATGGTCACGTGGATGGAGGCTAAGGGTGATCCAGAACTGTTAATCCCTTTTTGGCATTTCGGCGACCGGGAGTCGGAAGGACAAGGAGTCTGGGATTGTCAAAGTAATCAGTTCTACACATTTAATTATTCTTTTAATTGCAAGGTTGGATCTTCATGACTGCTAGAACAGTAAGTATTTTGACTGTCTACTATGTGCACATATAAAGGCGTATATTATCATTCTTAATCTAGGGAATTCACATTAACTCCCCATTAACATATGTATTTATTTCCACCTATAAGTATGTACATACCTGTAGCTTTCTCTAAATATATATATAGAGCAATTCACTATCATAGGTATAGTTTCATCTTGATTCTGGTTAAATAATTGAAAAGATCAGTTACGTGCTACAGTCCTGCATCTTTACTTACCAAAAATATAAACAAGCAAGTATATCTACCTAACTTCGGTCTCATTCATACACACCAGTAGCTTACACATCAAGCATAGTTAACTCGAAGGATCCCATCCTTTTCTCTACAGTTTATGCCATTAAACAATATTCTAATTATGAATTTTTGAATAGTTAAAGGTGTGTCACCTCATGGCAAGCAAAACTCTTAGGAAAAATTGCACTAAAAATCTGCTTAATTAGTTTAATACTTTCATATACAATAATTTGTGTACTTGTCATGCCTTGTACATAGTGACTTGTAATATGAATTATTATTTCTATTATACCTCTATCCCAAATGAATATCCTCCATCGTTCCTACCAGTCCATTCATTACAATATTAGATTTGTTCCTATAACAGATAATTCTTACTATGTTCCTACAGTTTTGTGAAAAAACAAAGGTCAATCGGGTTTTAGTGATCACAAACGATGAACACAATAGAAACAAAACACCACATTGTTTGTCGAATCGTGAAATTTGGAAATACTATGGGCCCAACACTTTGGGGTTTCGGGGTTCTGGATTTCATGATTTCAAATGTCAAACACAAAAGAAACAAAAGACCACACTATTATTTGAATCGCAAAATGCGGAAAGACTGTGGGCCAACACTTCGTGGTTTCAGGGTTCGGGATTTCACGATTTCAAATGCCAAACACCAACACACAACAACTACCAAATTGTTAAAATGTTAATGGAAAATGGGACCAACACTTCGAGGTTTTGGGGTTCAGGATTTCACGATTTTCAAATGCCAAACACCAACACATGACAACTCCCGAATTGCGAAATGTTAATGGGATATGGGACTAGCACTTCAGGGTTTCAGGGTTCAGGATTTTGCGGTTTATGAACATTTGATGCACAAACAAAATGAAATAAGAAAATCTGAATTGCGAAACGAGATTAAGGTGTGGGCCCAACAATTTTGGGTCTCGGTGTTTGGTGTAACAAGAAAGTTCTGAATGCCAAAATATCAATTTTGTATTTAATCTCTTTTTAAAATCACCCTCTCCAACAAATAAACTCAGAACAAATAAAACACTGGATTCTTAATTGGTAAAAACAAATGATTACTGTGTTTTCTAAAAAAAATGAATTTATCAAGAAATAAAACGAGTTTACAAACTCAATAATAGAAAATCATAATCGCAAAGAAAACCTCCAAAAAAGGGAAAACCAAATAAATTCAGTAAATACTTCAAGCCAACTTACCCTCTGTGTCTGGAATTACAATATGATTCAAGTATTTATGGGACCAAAACTTACCCCTTCGACCTTAGTAAAATTAAATCAGGGCGGTGATGGTATTTGGTGGCCTGCAAGGCTAAGGTGATCCATAAGGTTCTTTTTGTTTCATATTTCTCTTCGAGTCTTAAATATAATAGACAGGAAGTCTCTTTAAGATGCATGATTGTTTGGAATTAGAAAAACATTTAAATGTTTCCTTTCGGCACAAATTTACTCAACTCCAAATGCACAAATTTAGATCTATTTAATACTTTGGTCACAGATATAAACCTATATCTATACAGATTGGTCTTCTTCAAGCTTACAGAGTATCCTAGCATTTCGACTTCAGATTAAACCTATCTGAATGCTCAAATTTAGATCTGTTTAATACTTCAGTCACAGAAATAAACCTATATCTATACATATTGGTCTTCTTCAAGCATACAGAGTATCCTAGCATTTCGACTTCAGATTAAACCTATCCTATAGATGGATCTCCTCTCCTAAACTCAAATCGTATTTAAATAAATTTGCCTAGTATTCTAGATTTTTTGGGAGGGACCACTCCAAAATTTAGACTGTGATTGTAAATCTAATACCACAATAGATATCATCCATTGAAAGAATTATTTCGATTTAGAACAATTATATGCATAATATCATATACACACAAAACATCCAAGAATAAAGTAAGGAATGGTTTTCATATTTGAACCAATTCGTGACAAGACAAAAGGAACAACCACGTTCCTCCCAATCGTAGAATAAGGCAGCCAAAACCACTTGCCCGATTCACCCCCTAGCCTGACCATGAACCCATGAGGGAGAACTTGGGAACTCCTCTTCAACAATGTCCTTCAATTCTGGTAGATTCCCCCTTGTCTCACACTCAAACAGTAGTGTTCATAACAACAAGTAAAAAAATCAATAGTCTCTTTTCCCTGACATACTTGGCAGCATCCTGACTCCTCTCATATGCTATTTAACATTTTCCCAGGTCTTTTACCTCCCTTGGGAATTTTCGTAGATTTCTAAATCCCTGATTTCTAGGGGCTTCCAATGGCCAAATCACTGATTTTCCACTTGTAATAATCAGCCCAGAGGTAGTTCCAACATGTTTCCCACTCATGGAGTCATGGTCAGCTAAATTTAACATGGTTGTTCCATTTGTCCTCCTGCAATCAACATAAAATATTATGTTTCCATACAAGTGTCATAGTCAAATAGTTAGTTGGGTCAAATCAGGTTTCTTCCCAACAGTTAAAATAATTAATTACAATTACCAAATTCGAAATTTGGAATTTCCATAAATGACAAAAATTTTCCAAATTCGAATTTACTAAAAATGGAAATAAATTTCCTGCAAATTTTAATTTTCAAAATTGTTTTTTTGGGGGGGGATGTCACATCCTTTCCCCCTTCAGTAAAACACTGTCCTCAGTGTTTGTTCCTTTCCTGGAACAACATTGGATGAGATTTTCGCAAATCTCCCTCCAACTCCCAAGTGGCCTCCTCAAGACTAAAGTGCTTCTATTGCACCTTTACTTAAGCGATGGCTCTGTTCCGAAGTATTATTTCTCTCTGGTCCAGAATGCGTAAGGGTTCCACCTAGAACTCACCTTCGGGTTCCACCCGCACCAAGTTCCAATCAATCCTATGCGTAGGGTCATGAATATACTTTTTCAGCAACGAAACATGAAATACATTATGAATTCTTAGATTAGTTGGAAGTACAAGTTGATATGCTACGGGTCCAATTCAAGCTAGTATCTCGAAGGGCCCACAAAACCTGGGTGCTAGCTTGGCACAATTCCCTAACTTCAATGAGATCTTTCGGGCCTTGACCTTCAAATAAACATGGTCTCCTACTTGAAATTTCAAGTGTCTTATTTTTTGATCTGCATATCTCTTATGTCTGTCATGTGCTTCCTTCCAGTTCTGTTGTACCTTTCTTACCATGTTTTCCATTTCTTGGAGCATCTCTGGTCCAACCATGAGTCTGTCAGCTAGGTTATCCTAGCTAATTGGAGTTGTACACTTTCTTCCATATAGTATTTTGAAAGGGCTCAACTTAGTCGAAGTTTGGTACCCATTGTTATATGCAAATTCTACCAAGTGCAGGTAGTCTTCCCACTTGCTTGGTTTTGTTCTTACGTACATGCAAAGCATATCCTCTATGATTTGGTTTGTCCTTTTGGTATGTCCATCCATTTTTGGATGATAGCTTGTACTGAAATTCAAGTTAGTGTTTATCCCTGCAAACAATTCCTTCCAAAAAGAGGATGTAAATTTTACGTCTCTATCTGAAATCACCATTTTAGGAATACCATGCAGTCTAAAAATTTATTTCATGAATATTTCAGCAATGTTTATAGCTTTAAAAGTAGACTTTATAGGAATAAAGTGTGTGGACTTACTGAGTTTATCGATTAAAACCATGATAAAATCATTCTCTTTCTGAGTTTTAGGCAAACCAGTTATAAAGTCCAGTGATATAGTCTCCCGTTTCCATTCTGGTACTGGTAATAGTTGTAATAGGCCGGCTGGATGCTGGTGCTTGGCCTTAACCTACTAACAATATTGGCACCTAGCCAAGTATGCTGCTATTTTTCCCTTCATACTAGGCTAGAAAAATAGTTTTCTAAGTGTTGTTATTGTCTTCTGGTAACCTGGATGGCCAAAATATGGTTTCTTATGCACTTCGTCTTAAATTATTGATTTCAATTCTACTGAATCTCGTATGTAAATTCTGTTTTTAAGTCGTAATAGTCCTTTCTTATCGATTCTTAGATCTGGTTTGTCAGAGTTGGTGGTACTGTTTTGTAATTCTGTCATTATCTTAGTGTAATTATCGTCGTTAATACCTGTCATCCTTATTCTTTGTTCCAGATCACTTTCTACCCTACTGATGTTTATCTCAAATAAACCATGGAATCTTCTATTTAAAGCGTCTTCTAATTTATTTTCCTTACCCTTGATATGTCTAACCTCGAAGTCGAATTCTCTCAAGAAGGCTAGCCACCTTGCTTGTCTTGCATTAAGATCTAGTTGGTTAAACAGATATTTCACCCCGCTATTATCTATCAATAGTAGGGATTTTCTACCCATTATATAGTGTTGCCACATTTTTAAGGCATGTATTACTGCTGCCAATTCTAAGTCATGAGTGACATAATTTCGCTCGTGTTCTTTTAATTTTTGGGACTCGTAACAAATCACATGCCCTTCCTGAGTTAGGACACCACCTAGTCCTTCTTTACTTGCACCAACACATACGGTGAAGTTTTTATCTGGTTCTGCTACCTTCAATATAGGGTCAGTTGTCAATAATCCCTTCAATTTGTTAAAACTGTCTTGAAACTTCTCTAACCAGTTAAACTTAGTTCCTTTCTTTTGTAATGATGTGATAGGGTATGCTATCTTGGAAAACCCTTCTATAAATATGCGATAATATGCGGTGATTCCCATGAATGATTAGATATCTGTCACATCCTTAGGTACCGGCCATTCCATAATGGATTTTGTCTTTTCCTGGACGACAACAATGACTTCTTTTGAAATTACATGTGCTAGATATTGTATTTCTCTCTGATAAAAGTCACACTTGTCAAATTTGGTGTACAATTTGTGTTTCCTCAATGTTTGCAGAACTGTCCATAAGTGTTCATTATGTTCTTCTTTTGTTCTTGAATAGACCAGAATGTCATCGATAAATACTACTACAAACTTGTCTAATTAATGACTAAAAATGTTGTTCATCAAGCACATAAATGTGGCTGGTGCATTAGTGAGTCCGAAAGGTATGACTACAAACTCGTAATGTTTGTATCTTGTTTGAAAATCTGTTTTGTTTATGTCCTCGTCCTTTATCCTAACATGATGATAACTGGATCATAAATCCAATTTTGAAAAGATCTTGGCCCCACCAACTTGATCGAACAGATCATTTATCCTAGGTAAGGGGTATTTGTTCTTAATGGTCATTTTGTTTAGTTGTCTATAATCGATACGTAGTCTTAGAGTACCATCTTTCTTTTTCACAAAGAGGACTGGTGCTCCCCATGGTGAGACACTCGGTCTGATATACTCTTTGTCCAACAATTCCTCTAATTGTATTTTCAATTATGTCAGTTGTGGTAAACTCATTTGGTAGGGTTATTTTGAGATAGGGGATGATCCGGGTAGTAAGTCTATGTTGAAATCTATTTCCCTTCTAGGAGGTAATTCTGGTATCTCATCCACAAACATGTCTTTGAATTCACATAGGACAACAAAGTCTTCTAACATGGTCTTATCTTCTTTTTCTAATAGATTTGTCACTTGGATGGCGTAAAATTGACATCTCTTTCTAATACATTTCTTGAGTTGCATCATTGAAACATGTCTAACTGATACAGGTTTTGGTATGCCTTGGGTTGTTTTAATAGTGCCAAAATTATCTTTATAGCTAAGTATCTTTGTATAACAGTCTAGTACTGCTTTGTGTTGTTCCAACCAATCCATCCCAATAATCATATCATAAGATCCTAGTGGTAGGATGTTCAAATTGGTCCTTATCTTTTAACTAGCTAAGATTAACTCAAGATCAGAAATAAAGTTAACTACTTTCCTTTTAGTGCCTACTGCTAGTTGTACAAGCCATGATTTTTCATGCTTCAATTTCTTAAGTTTATTCGACTCTACTACATTGGGAATAATATAACTTAACATATCTCTAGGGTCAATTAAAACAGAAATTCGAGTGTCATTGATTTTACCTTCTATTTCTACCACCGAGGACTGGTGTTCAACTTGTTGACCATCTATGGTTGCATTTATCCGATGCAGACTTTTGCCCACGTCTCCCACTGTCGAGGCTTCCTACAAATTGTGAACAACAATTATGTTTTTTGCAATTAAACATGGACAGTTCCTCCTTAGATGAAGCTCTCCACACTCCCAACACTTTAATGGCTTGCGGGAGTTGTTCTCAAACTTCTTCATTCCCAGGTTTACCGGTTTACCGCTACCTTGTGTATTCAGATGATTGGAGTGAAAATCCTTCCTTGGGAAAATTTTTGTTGCATTCTGATAAGGAGTTGGCTGGTATCCCTTCTTTCGTTGGTTCATTCGATCTTTCTTCTTATCCTTCTAGGACTTGGGAAACTCTACCTATTCTTTATATTGGCCATAGCACATTCGTTCTTTCCTAAATACCTCACTCAAGGATTTTGGGTTGTCAAACTCAATTCTCTCCCTATAGGACTGCGGTAAACAACTTAAGAATAACTGGATTTTTACCTTATCCTCCCAAATGTATGCTACGAACCTTATTAGTTCCAGAAATTTATTTATAAGGTCCTCCACCGTCATTTGTCCAAGTCATAACTCGTAAAATTCTTTCATCTTCCTTTCATAATATTTTTCAGAAAGGTATTGTTTCTTAAATTACTTCTTAAAGTCAGACCATTCCAACTGCTTCTCCTTTAGGCCCTTGGCCAATTTTAGGTCCTGCCACCAAATGTTGGCTTTCCCCTTCAGATTGTAGATGGTCATTCTGACATTCATGTTCTTGTAATAGTTATAGATCTGGAAGTATTTTTTGATGTCCAACAACCATGCCTCAACTTCTTCTCCTATCCTAGATTCTCCATCAAAGGTTGTTGGTTTAATATTTTTAAATTCTCCTTCAAGGTGGTCTATTTGTTTTCTTTTTCTATCTAGTATAGTTTTGTCTTCAGTTGAAGGTGTCCCTTCGGATGAATTGTCTCCTCTTTTTGTTTCTGGACCAGAATTCTTGGAGGCCCTTTTGCTAACCTCTTCATCATGGTTATCGTCTTTTCGGATTTTCTTGGTTACTATACTATGCAACAGGACTTCATTTATCTCTTGTTGTTCCAGTTTATCTTTCTTCAATTTTTAATTGTCGGCCTTGAAAACCTGCAGTTCAACAATAAGATTCCTCATTTTTTCCAACACCTCCATGGGTGAGCTTCCATGATTGTTATGTCTTGGATCTCTAGGAGGTCCTTGTTGTGGATTTCCTTCCATCCTGATTTCTGCACCCTCCTGAGCTACCATAACTTACAAAAGCAAAAAGGGCTTTCTGTTTGTAGCCATAAGATTTATTAGTTTTACATAAATCAGAATAAATACTAAGCAACTAATGTGGCCCTGTTCAAGCTCAGTGTTGTAGCTTTTTCTCTAATACCATATGTAATGTACCTCAAAATTCACCATAAAAAAAAAATTCTATGACATAATTCAATTTTGTTTAAGATTTAGAATTTAACAGAAGGCAAGATACATTTTTCTCCATAATGGCATTATTACACCAATCTAGTTTACTTCGAACAAAAAAGATTATGTGGATAAATTATTCCATAATCCTATCACTTTCTTTAACTTTCAAACTACTCCAACTTACTTATATGTATATAGGTAATATATAAACTTAGGTCGAAGGAACCCTTGAGGTTCAGAAAAAGGATCTGGGCGCATAGAGTTTAACCTCTGGGTGGTCGCACAGGAGAGCAGCTAAAACAAACGGTGGAGATACTTCTGGGAAAAGTGTTGAAATGAGAGAGTCGTTGGATCTTGCAGAGTAGCGAGGAGATTAAGTTCGAGTGTCTTCCAACTCTCTAAGGAGTTGAATTTCGCTATTTTGGAGTTCAGGGTTTGGAGCGGCAAGTGATTTTGGAAACGCTGGATCATGAACTTCCAAATCGTGAAATTGCGAAATGATCGACACCGTTCATCAAGGAGGACACATGGTGAGTGGTCAAGGTTCGGGGAAAATTTTGAAAGGTTGTGGATCATCGATCCAGTGATATTTTGGTCATCAGTTCAAGAGGAATCTGGACCGTTGATCTCTCAAGGAGAAGATTTCGGCATTTCTGGGTCCGGGAGTTCGAAGGACCTAGAATAGGAGGAACGCTTTCATCACGATTCCCTGAATTGCGAAACGTCAGTAGCACTTTGACATTAATCGCGTGGTCACAGGATGATGGTCACGTGGATGGAGGCTAACAGTGATCCAGAACCGTTAATCCCTTTTCGGCGTTTCGGCGACCGGGAGTTGGAAGGACAAGGAGTCTATGATTTTCAAGGTGATCAATTATGCACATTTAATTATGCTTTTAATTGCAAGGTTGCATCTTCATGACTTCTAGAACAGTAGGTATTTTGACTGTCTACTATGTGTGCGTATAAAGGCGTATATTATCATTCTTACTGTGGGTAATTTTCTTTAACTCTCCATTAACATCTGTACTTATTTCCACCTATAAGTATGTACATACCTATATATTTCTCTAAATATATATAGAGAAATTCATTGTCATAGGTATAGTTTCATCTGGATCCTGGTTTAATAATTGAAAAGATCAGTTACGTGGTACGGTCCTGCATCTTTACTTACCGAAAATATAAACAAGCAAGTATATATACCTAACTTGGGTCTCATTCTTACACACCAGTAGCTTACACAACAAGCATAGTTAACTCGAAGGATCTCATCTTGTTCTCTATGGTTTTTGCCATTAAACAATAGTATAATTACGAAATTTCAAATACTTAAAGGTGTATGACCTCATGGCAAGCAAAACTATTAGGAAAAATCGCGCTAAAAATCTTCTTAATTAGTTTAATACTTTCATATACAATAATTTTTGTACTTGTGATGCCTTGTACACAGTGACTTGTAATACAAACTGTTATTTTTATTCTACCTCTATTCTGGATGAAGATCCTCCATTGTTCCTACCAGTCCATTCATTATAGTATTAGAGTTGTTCCTATAACAAATAATTATTACTATGTTCCTATAGTTTTGTGAAAGAATAGAGGTCAATTGGGTTTCGATGATTACAAATGTCGAACACAAAAGAAACAAAAGACCACGTTGTTTGTCGAATTGCAAAATGCGGAAAGACTGTGGACCCAACACTTCGGGGTTTCGGGGTTCGGGATTTCACGATTTTAAATGTCAAACACAAAAGAAACAAAAGACCACATTGTTTGATGAATCACAGAATGCGGAAAGACTATGGGCCCAGCACTTTGGAGTTTAGGGTTTCAGGATTTCATGATTTCAAATGCTAAACACCAACACTCAACAACTCCCAAATTGCGAAAATGTTAATGGAAAATGGGACCAGCACTTCGGGGTTTCGGGGTTCGAGATTTCATGATTTTCAAATGCCAAACACCAACACAAGATAACTCCTGAGTTGCGAAGGTTAATGGGATATGAGACCACCACTTAGGGGTTTCGGGGTTCGGGATTTTGCAGTTTATGAACACCTGACACAAAAACAAAATGAAAGAAGAAAATCCAAATTGTGAAATGAGATTATGGTGTGGGCCCAACAATTTCGGGTCTGGGTGTTTGGTGTAACAAGCAAGTCCCGAATTTTGAAATATCAATTTTGTATTTAATCTCTTTTTAAAATCACCAGCTCCAACAAATAAACTCGGAATAAATAAAAGATCGAATTTGTAATTGGTAAAAACAAATGATTACTGCGTTTGCTCAAAAAAATGAATTTATCAAGAAATAAAATGAGTTTACAAACTCAATAATAGAAAATCATAATCGCAGAGCAAACCTCCAAAACAAGGAAAACCAAATCAATTCAGAAAATAATTCAAGCTATCTTACCCTCTGTGTCCAGAATTAAAATAAGATTCAAGTATTTATGGGAACAAAACTTACCCCTCTGACCTTAGGAAAATTAAATCAGGGCAGTGATGGTATTTGGTGGCCTGTAAGGCTAAGGTGATCCATAAGGTTCTTGTTGTTTCGTATTTCTCTTCGATTCTTAAATATAATAGACAGGAAGTCTCTTTAAGATGCATGATTTTTTGGAATTAGTGATACATTTAAATGTTTCCTTTTGCTACAAATTTACTCAACTCCGAATGCACAAATTTAGATCTATTTAATACTTTGATCACAGATATAAATCAATATCTATACAGTTTCGTCTTCTTCAAGCATACAAAGTATCCTAGCATTTTGACTTTAGATAAAACCTATCCAAATGCTCAAATTTAGATCTGTTTAATACTTCAATCACATAAATAAACCTATATCTATACAGATTGGTCTTGTTTAAGCATACAAAGTATCCTAGCATTTTGACTGCAGATTAAACCTATCCTATAGCTGGATCTACTTTCTTAAACTCAAATCGTATTTAAATAAATTTGCCTAGTATTCCAGATTTTTCGGGAGGGGCCACTCCAGAATTTAGACTGTGATTGTAAATCTAATACCATGATAGATATCATCCATTGAAATAATTATTTTGATTTATAAAAATTAGATGCATAGTATCATTTACACACAAAACATCCAATAACATAGAAAGGAAAGGTTTAGATATCTGAACCAATTCATGAGAAGACAAAAGGAACAACCACGTTCCTCCCAATTGTAGAATAGGGAAGCCAAAATCACTTTCCCAATTCACCCCCTAGCCTGACCATGAACCCATGAGGGATAACTTGGGAACTCCTCTTCAGCAATGTCCTTCAATTCCGGTATATTGCCCCTTGCCTCACACTCAAATAGTAGTGTTCATGAAAACAAGGAAAAAAATCAATAGTCTCTTTTCCCCAACATACTTGGCAACATCCTGCCTCCTCTCATATGCTATTTATCATTTTCCCAGGTCTTTTCCCTCCCTTGGAAATTTT
>JASDQU010100807.1:345158-405097 GCA_032191745.1 Picea mariana | reverse complement strand
ATATATATATATATATATATATATATATATATATATATATATATATTAGCAAGGTATTAACGTTGAATCGAAAATAACCAGGTCTAGTCAACTATGTTTAGTTGTGTGGAAAATAAATGGTAAACAATTCTAACCCTGTTGAGCATTATCTAGATTTTTTTTCATGAATTGTAACAGTAAAGAAATATAATCCAATCTAGAAATTATGATAACTTAATAGTAACATGTTCATAATGGAAAAGGTAGTCCACAGGACGGTCAAAATTTTATGTGGAACCGTGAGTCGGGAGTAAGGAGGGAGTCTTTTCCAAAACTCCGGAAAGGAAAAACACAGAGTCATGTTCTGCAGTAGTAATCTCGAAGGAAAAACAAGAAAAATCATATGAGGAGACTTATGATCTAAATTTAATTATGGTATGAAGTTTCGGTGTAATAGAATCCCTTTACAAGTTAAATCCCCCAAAAAAATTCTTCAGGTTCCTTTTTCACCATACCAAACAGAAATACGGACTGTGTAAACATTTGTAGCTGAATACATTCAAATCAATAGTAACGATAAATCAATTTACAAGTTGGAATGAGACTAGATAGGGAAATGAATGGGATAAAAATACCCAACACAATACTTTATTAGATTGAAAACAAAGTCATGTTTAATGAAAGTTACACACAGAAGTCAAATCAAGAAGCCGCTGGAGGACCTCCTCATCCCAACCATTGAAGGCATAGAATAAAACTATATCAAACATCTCAAAAGAATCCAGGAAGAGACAGTGCCGAGGCACTGTGGGAATTCTAGAAGGCCTACAAGGAACTCAAATACCTTTTGCATCGGAAGTGGGTATCGAACGTCCAAGATTCATAAGTGGATGAGAATCTTGAAGAAGTAACGTTTAAATTATCAGTAAACACGGATAAAAAAAATAATGAAGTACTAACAGAAATTGCTAACAGTGAGTAAGGAAATAATATGTAAACTTACTTAAATTTTGATCGATAGGCTGGAATAACTCTTTGTTTTACTTGTCTCTTTTCCCAACTAGATAGACGCCTGGATGAGGGTGGATAGTGTGTTAATTCGCTGATGGGTACCCTCGTATCAAAACAGGGCCCATCATTAGTGTATTATATAATCCCTAAATGAATAAATCTTACAAGGAGGAGGTGCATAGAGAGAAAGTAACGATTCAATAATAGGGAAAGGACAAAAGTAGACAGTCATAGTAATCTTATGCATTTCAAACATTACAATGGTTTATTCCAACTATTTAACCAAATCGGACAGAGCACGATGAGTGTATTACTTGTTGTAAATAATATTTGAAGCATTACAAAAGTATAACATGACTAAAGCTATATAAAGCCCTACAGAGGCCTTAAGCCTCGACAACCATCAAAGAACCTGACATGGGACAAAATCAAGGAGGTTATGAAACCCTTCACCCAGAACCTAAACTAGAAAACGAACGGATACACCCTTTTATAAAACGCGAAAACATAGATGTATATTATAGAAAATAGACTGGGAGGTTATAAACCCTTTCTTCTGAAACTAAATAGAAAAAAACTGAGTATTCCCCCTTCAAAGCCAGCAAACGAAAAAGAGAAAATGGAGATCATTTCGAAGGAAACTTCTCCTTCAGAGTTTAGGGTAACTTCGAAAAAAAATACAAAAGAAGTCAGGTGCATTATCTCTTTAAAACAACTTGCAAGTAATGTGTTTGGAGACAAATACTTACTAGGGGCAAGGGCCACACCAACTGTTAGAACTCTGAGTGGCTACCATGGAAATTCTCTATGCCTCCCAGGTTGATTCACAGGACCGCCTCACAGAACTCAACAATGACATTTGTGAAACCACTTCAACCCTAATCGATATCCTGTCAACCTCGGAGTAAATGAGGAGGGCACAGAGGACAGGTGCCCATGTGACAGTGTCAGCGACAGTATGCCATATGGAGTAAAGAGCCCACTAGTTCCACTATAACTCCCAGGCCACCTTTAATGAAATTTATGGAGTTATAACTGCTAGACAGAGAATCATCCTACCCACTTAGTACGTATTATGAATAAGAGTAAAAGCCCTTGTCTTTCCTCGTGTTTAGCACGAATCAATAGTCCAATCCTAGTGATGAAATATCCATTCGACATATGGAGGTAAGTAACTAGTTCACAAACCAACTCTAGTCCTAAGTGATGCAGGAGAATCCCTCACAACAAGCAAAACCAATGTGGAAGCAGAAGACAGTTGGAAGACGTCCAGCGCAAGTTTTTGAATTTTTAAATTTTCCCTTGAAGTTGATGCGCTGAATATAAATGAGATCATTTAATTTAGGTGCCTTGGGAAAAATGTAATCAGACCTCGAGCCATATGCTCTCATCTGAGATAGACAAAGGCATTTATAGTAGTAGTTGCAGGTAGGTAGAATTGAATTCTTAGATTAGATAGTTCTCGAAGGAAGAGGGAAAACTGAATATAGACACCCTCATTTGTACTATTGTAACATTAAGAAACAGGAAAAAAAATAATCGAGAGCATAGGAGAATAGCAGAGAGTTGTAGAAAAACACCCATGTATAGATCTTGAATTAATAGAAGAAGTTGATTCAGATTCATGGTTGTTGTGTTATTCTCTGTGTTCGAGAGTTTGGACGCGGAGGTCGTGAGGTTGCGACAAGCAAGATTCTGACCGTTGGTGGACAGGTGGCACCTCGTATCTCGGGAGCTTGCAGGGTGAATGCCCAAGTGTTGGGTGTTAAAAGTAGCGAGACGCGAGGTCACGAGGCAGCGAAGTGGCGAGAGATTGTGAGCCGTCCATCTCAAGGGACAGGTGTCAAGGATCGAGAGATCTCGTGAACTCAGAGCTCGCAGGGTGAACGCCCAAGTTCTTGGCATTAAAAGTCGTGAGGTGCGAGGATGCGAAGCGATGAAGGAGCAAGAAGATCGTAGCCGTCCATCTGAGGAGGACAGGTGGCGAGAGATTGACGGATCTCGCGAACTCAGGAGCTCACAGGTTGAGAGTCCAAAATTTGGGTACTCCAAGTCACGAGGTTGCGAGGTAGTGAAAGAAGGATAGTCATTGGATCCGTAACACAGGAGGACCATTGGATCTGAGCGAGGGATCGTGTCTCGGGACCTCACAAGAAAAGGTTTGAGAATTTGTCTACGGGGATCGTGAGGTTGCGAGATAGCGATATCTCGACAGCTAGAGCAGTGTGGGCCATAGTGGAACACGAGTGGAATACAGGTGGCACAAAGGATTCGCGAGCCACGAAGTGCTGAGGAGAGAGACTCGTGTGGAAGTCAAGTCATGAAGCACCGAGGAGCCGATATTCTTGTGGATGTGTGGCAAAGCATAAGGTGGGACCATGCATCTCAGAGACTCACAGACTAGGAGGGTGAAAAATTGATGATTCAACCAGTGACGTTGCGAGGTCACGAGATTGCGAGGTTGCGAAGTTGCGAGAGGCGCTAATAGTTAAGCCTATCCCATGGTTTTATGTGTAAGGATGTATACCCGTATTTCTAGATCAGGTATCGCAAGATTTGAAAGGAAAGTTTGGAGGTTTTAAGTCATGAACTCGCTAGGTAGCAAGGTTTCGCTGATCTCCTGGTAGTAAAGGGGAGATCTTTGGGAAGAGTGTTGTGGGTGAAAATTTCCCGACAAGAAAATATAAGAACCATCGAGTTCTTCGGGCTAAGAAGAAGAAGGTCCTGTGAGAGCGGACGTGCCCTGGGTGGCGCGCCCCTGCGTCAAGTGGTATCAGAGAGAGAAAACTTCTCTGTTTTCTGTAGCAGATAAGAAAAGAAGAATTTCACCATGCCGCCAAGGAGAAGAGGCAGACAATCACCCGATCCAGAGGAGGAAAGGGAATTTTCTAGAGGAAGAGAAATGTCCAGAGAAAGAGGTAGGCAAGGATAGAATCTAGACATGGAGAGAGAGATAYGAAAGCTTCGTGCGAGAATGGAGGACATGGAGACATCACAAAGGTGAAAAGTTGATGTAGGAGATGCCAGTGAATCCAAGGATGAAGAGGATGTTGGATGTGGAGAAGAAGAAATCCCAGTAGAATATGCAGCCAATGAGTGTTTAATTAAGGCTATTGCTTGGATGAGTTCGAAAACAAAGGTGGACATTCCAGTTTATGAAGGGAGTCTAGATGCGGAAGAGCTGCTAGACTGGATTAGAGCTCTTGACACTTACTTCGATTATGAAGATATCGAAGATGATAAAAAGGTCAGGCATGCTATCATGAGATTAAAGGGACATGCAGCCTTATGGTGGGATGAACTGCAAGCTGATAGGCGTTTCCAAGGCAAGCAGAAAATTAAGAGCTGGGATAGGATCATTGCGAAGATGAATGCAAAACTCATTCCCAGAGACTATCAAATTTCTCTGTTCAGGAGGATGCAGAACCTGAGACAGAAGTTGATGACAGTGAAGGAGTATACTGAGGAATTTTACAGGTTGAATATCAGGGTAGGTCATCACGAAACCAATGACGAAAAGGTGGCTAGGTATTTGAATGGCCTGAGGTATGAAATTCAGGATGAATTAAATTTGGTGACCATCCGAACTGTGGAGGATGCTTACCAATTGGCTCTGAAAGCTGAGGAGAAGCTGAGCCATAAACAAAGTCAGATGGGTAGAGGCAGAAGTCAGCCCAAAGGTAAATCGGTTGCCCAAGATAAATACCAGGACCCCAAGGAGGACTAGAAGAAACCTCAGGAAAAGGTTGAAAGAGGTGGAACCTCACAGAGAAGGCCATATGATGAGTAGCGAGGACAACAAATTGAACAAAGAGGAGGATATGTTGATAATAATAGGTTTCCTCGTACCAGAGGTAGAGGAAGAGGAAGAGGTGGAGTAATTACATGCTTCACATGTGGAAAGAATGGGCACAGGTCATTTGAGTGTCCAAAGAAAAAGAAAAAAACCTGAGAGACTCACATCGCCGAGGCACAGAGGTGAGATGTTGAGGCAGAGTACACTGAAGGCGGAATATCCCTGGTGATGCAAAAAGTCCTTTTGACGCCAGAAAAGGAGATGGAGAATTCAACATAGAGGAACAGTTTTTTTAGGACTGCTTGCAAGACCAAGGATAGAGTATGCAAAGTCATCGTGGATACCGACAATCTCGTTTCAACCGAGATGTTAGAAAAACTGGATCTGGAGACAACTGATCATTCAAGTCCATACAAAGTTTCATGGCTATAGAAGGGACATTAGGTAAATGTCACTAAACAGTGCTTAGTTGACATCAATATAGGAGGATATAATGGTAAAATTTTATGTGATGTTATTCCTATGGATGTCTGTCATTTGTTGTTGGGTAGACCATGGCAATATGATAGAAATGTAATTCATGATGGGAGGATGAATACATATACCCTGAAGAAGAATGGGAGGACTCAAATGTTGTGTCCAATTGAAGATAAAGAGGTGAAGCCAGAAGTGAGCAACACAGTACTTCTCATGAGTGGGAAGGAACTTCTTACAGAAGTTAAGAAGAAGGAGGATCCACAATTCTTTGTGGTCAGAAAACCGAGAATTGTTTTGACTAGTACAAGAGTGGACGATTTGCCAGAAGAAGTTCAGGAACTGCTGGAAGAGTTCGTTGATATTGTGGTGGATGAACTACCTCGTTCGTTACCACCGATGAGGAGTGTGAGTCATCATGTAGACCTCATACCAAGAGCTAGTTTACCAAACAAAGCCGCGTATAGGTTGACGCCACAAGAGAATGAAGAAGTTAAAAGATAGGTCCAGGAGTTGTTGGACAAAGGCTTGGTCAGGGAAAGCTTGAGTCCATGTGTTGTTTCAACAATACTCAGTCCGAAGAAAGATGGAGGTTGGAGGATGTGGACTGATTCAAGAGCCATCAACAAGAAAACTATCAGGTATAGGTTCCCATTGCCAAGGATGGATGATCTGATGGATTGCTTAAGTGGGGAATTTTTTTTTCAAAGATATATTTGAAGAGTCGATATCATTAGATTCGTATGAGAGAAGGTGATGAGTGGAAAACATCATTCAAGACAAACGAAGGTTTGTATGAATGGCTTGTCATGCCATTTGGTTTGAAGAATGCACCAAGTACCTTTATGAGGTTGATGAATGAAGTCCTGAAAGAATTCATTGGGAAATTTGTCATCGTGTATCTGGATGACATATTGGTTTTCAGCAAGACAAAGGATGAACATTTGAAGCATTTGGCTATTGTGATGAAGAAATTACAGCAGGAGAAGTTG
Source organism: Picea mariana (assembly GCA_032191745.1). Taxonomy (NCBI): domain Eukaryota; kingdom Viridiplantae; phylum Streptophyta; class Pinopsida; order Pinales; family Pinaceae; genus Picea; species Picea mariana. The sequence continues at coordinate 398,845 of JASDQU010100807.1, read as the reverse complement.
TTGATAAACATGAAGAAGTCCTCATTTATGAAGACAGAACTCATTTATCTGGGTTTTGTTATATCTGCAAATGATTTATGGATTGATCCAGATAAGGTGGAGGTAATCAAGAATTGGCCATCATCGAGAAATATTTTCGAGGTGAGGAGTTTTCATGGTTTGGCTAGTTTCTACCGAAAATTCATCAGAAATCTCAGTGGAATTAGTGCAGCAATGATGGACATAGTGAAGAAAAGACATAAATCTTTTCACTGGACGAAAGAGGCTGAGAAAAGTTTCAATTTGTTGAAATGAAAGATTACAGAGAAACCGATGTTGGTGTTGCCAGATTTTCAGAAAACCTTTCAGGTGAAATGTGATGCAAGCGGGTTTGCCATAGGAGCGGTCTTGAGTCAGGAAGACAGACCGATTGCATATTTCAATGAGAAGCTGAATGAGGAAAAAGAAAAGTACTCCACATATGATAAGGAATTCTATGCCATCATATAGGCATTGAAGAAATGGAGGCACTATTTGATTCCAAAAGAATTTGTTTTATATAGTGATAACCATGCATTACAGTATGTGACTCAACAGGAAAACTTGAATCAGAGGCATGTTAAATGGGTTGAATACATGCAAAATTTCACTTTTGTAATAAAGCATATTTTTGGTACTGCTAACAAAGTTGTTGATGCTTTGAGCAGGAAGTGTTTGTTGTTGCAGGAGTTGAAAGTCAGGACGTTAGGATTTGATGATCTTAAGGAAATGTATGCAGAGGATTCAAAATTTAAGGAGGCTTATGAAGCAGCTGAGAATCCAGTTCTTAGAGACAGAAGTCAGTGGATAGAGTATGTGATCCAGGATGGATTGTTGTTCAAAGGAAATCAATTGTGTATTCTGAAATTGCTCCATGAGGGAGAACTTGTTGAAAGAGAAGCACAGTGGAAGATTGGCAGGACATTTTGGCCATGATAAGACATTTACAAAGCTGAGCGAGTCATACTTTTGGCCAGGGATGCAGTCGGAATTCAAGAGGTTTGTGGACAGGTGCATAATTTGCCAGCATTCAAAGGGAAAGAAGCAGAATGCAGGGTTTTATCAGCCATTACCCACACTTGAGAAGCCGTGGGATGAAATTAGCATGGACTTCGTATTGGGATTGTCGAGGACGCAAAGAGGGGTTGATTCAATCTTTGTGGTAGTTGATAGGTTTTCTAATATGGCACATTTTATTCCATGCCATAAGACTAGTGATGNGACTCACATCGCAAATTTGTTTTTCAAAGAGATTGTAAGACTTCATGGATTGCCAAAAAGCATAGTTTCGGACAGAGACACAAAATTCATAGGGCATTTTTGGAGAACATTGTGGAAGAATCTAGGAACTAATTTGATGTTTAGTTCTTCTTATCATCCTCAGACAGATGGACAAACATAAGTAGTCAACAGAAGTTTGGGAGACTTTTTGAGGAGCTTGGTGACAGAGCACCATAGCAGCTGGGATAGCATACTACCACAAGCAGAGTTCGCATACAATGATTCAGTGAACAGGAGCACAAGAAAAAGTCCATTTAAGATTGTATATGGAAGGCAGCCAAGAGGGGTTTTTGAATTGAGGGATTCAGAACAGACTGATACTAGCAGTGCTAGCGCAGAAGAATTCACTGAAGCAATGAAAGGAATTCACATCCAGGTGAAGGAACGACTATTGAATTCAAGCCAGGAGTACAAACGCAGAGCAGATCAACATCGGAGACAACTTCAGTTTGAAGTTGGTAATCTGGTTCTAGTGCATTTGAGGAAGGAAAGGTTTCCAAGAGAAACATACAACAAGATAAAGATGAAGAAAATTGGGCCATGCAAGGTCTTGAAGAAGATGGGAGAGAATGCTGATGAGATCGAGTTACCAGAGGTCATTGGAATATCTCTGATATTTAATGTTTTGGATTTATATCCATATAAAGCTGATGAAATAGGAGTAGAAAGTGATGATCAACTAGAGATCCAGTGGCAGAAGCAGATGCCAACTGGGAGACTGAAGCAAAAATCCAAAAGCATGGACATACCGTGAAAGAGCTCATGGACAGGAGCCCATGCAAATTTTCAAGCGAGGGAGTATGATGCAAGAGAATCCCTAACAACAAGCAAAACGAACATGGAAGCAGAAGACAACTGGAAGACGTCCAGCGCAAGTTTTTGAATTTTTAAATTTTCCCTTGAAGTTGATGCGCTGAATATAAATGAGATCATTTCATTTAGGCACCTTGGGAAAAATGTAATCAGACCTCGAGCCATACGCTCTCGTCTGAGATAGACATAGGCATTTATAGTAGTAGTTGCAGGTAGATAGAATTGAATTCTTAGATTAGATAGTTCTCGAAGGAAGAGGGAAAACCGAATATAGACACCCTCATTTGTACCATTGTAACATTAAGCAATAGGAAAAAAAAGAATTGAGAGCATAGGAGAATAACAAAGAGTTGTAGAAAAACACCCATGTACAGATCTTGAATTAATAGAAGAAGTTGATTTAGATTCATGGTTGTTGTGTTATTCTCTGTGTATGTGTGTTGAATGCTCTATTTATGAAAATTACTTACTGTTATGCATTTGCTATTATGCTATGTGTGTGATTTCATGTGTTGAGATTGAAATCTGAGAGGGAGTGAGGTGAGTTACAATTGTTTCTCTTTGAGCAAGGATTCCTGTAAGGAGTGTAGTTGGGTCGTTCGCAAGGAGTGCGTTGACAGAAGGCTCGGGAGTTAAAATCTTGTTCTCAAAGCATTCAGAAGTGGGAGTGAGTTGCGAAATTCGTGCAAGGAGTGCGCCGGCTAAGGAGAGTCTCCATCGTGACACTGAGCAGAAGCTTTGGGAGACTGCTACTGCAAGAGTGCACATATTTGAGTGACTTCAACACTTATATGTGACTGAATATTCACCGCAAGGAGTGCATGCAAGAAGTTCTCGGAAGGGCTTGAGAAGTCGAGAACAAGCTCAGGAGGTATAGGCCTTCGAGTTCACCGAAGAACAAGCGCAGGGAAACTGCTGTTGGAAGTCAAAGGAAGCGTCGCAGGTTGGCAAGTGAGTAAACGAGTCTCATGGAGAGACACTTCTTTATTTCACAGAATCCTCAAGGGGAGAACGGACGAACGAAATCTTTGGAAGAAATTTCACGAAGTTTCGAGAGTCGTTGGATCTCCCAAAGGTACAAGGTAGTTACAATGTAGGCATGGAGAGGATTCAAAGCTCAGGAGGGGCAGCACCATTGATCCAAGTCGATTAGATTTGTTGGATTGTTCACGAGATCGTGTATCGGGACCTCACGAGAAAAGACTCGAGAGTTTGGACGCGGAGGTCGCGAAGTTGCGAGAAGCGAGATTCTGACCGTTGGTGGACAGGTGGCACCTCACATCTCGGGAGCTCGCAGGGTGAGTGCCCAAGTGTTTGGTGTTAAAAGTCACGAGATGCGAGGTCACGAGGCAGCAAAGTGGCGAGAGATTGTGAGCCGTCCATCTGAAGGGACAGGTGTCAAGGATCGAGATATCTTGTGAACTCGGAGCTCGCAAGGTGAATGCCCAAGTGCTTTGCGTTAAAAGTTGTGAGGTGCGAGGACGTGAGGTGACGAAGGAGCGAGAAGATCATAGCAGTGCATATGAGGAGGACAGGTGGCGAGAGATCGACGGATCTAGCGAACTCGGGAGCTTGCAGGTTGACAGTCCAACATTTGGGTACTCCAAGTCGCGAGATCGCGAGGTAGAGAGAGAAGGATATTTGTTGGATCTGTAACACAGGAGGACTGTTGGATCTGAGTGAGGGATCATGTCTCGGGACCTCACAAGAAAAGGTCCGAGAATTTGGCTATGGGGATCGCGAGGTTGCGAGATAGTGATATCCTGACAGCTGGAGCAGTGTGGGCCATAGTGGAGCACGAGTGGAATACAGGTGGCACAAAGGATTCACGAGACGCGAAGTTCCAAGGAGCAAGACTCGTGTGGACACTGAGTCGCGAAGCGTCAAGGAGCCTAGATTATTGTGGACGCGGACTAGGAGGGTGAAAACTCGACGATTCAACCAGCAAGGTTGCAAGGTCGCGAGATTGCGAGGTTGCGAAGTTGCGAGAGGCGCTAACAGTTAAGCCTAGCCCATGGTTGTATGTGGAAGGATCTATACCCGTATCGCGAGATCGGGTATCGCAAGATTTGAAAGGAAATTTTGGAGGTTTTAAGTCATGAAATCGCGAGGTAGCGAGGTTTCGTTGATCTCCTGCTAGTAAAGGGGAGATCTCGGGGAAGAGTGTTGTGGGTGCAGATTTCCCGACAGGGAAATAGAAGAACCAACGAGTTCTTTGGGCCGAGAAGAAGAAGGTCCTGTGAGAGCGGACGTTCCTAGGTGGCACGCACCTGCGTCACTAAGGGAATTAAATTCGATCGTGACATAGTAATAAAACCCATCTTGATGAATCGTATGGTGGGTAAAACCAAATAAAGTTGCCTAGTTTCAATTTTAATCAGAGATACATGCATGCAAATGGTAGGAGTCTTATGTTTTTATTGAGGAAATCATAGTAGGAGTTGTGAGACCTTGTTTTTCATGTAATCCATTATATCATGGGGTAAAAGAAATTGAAACAAGACGGAACTCTTATGGTAGGTAGAACTTAGAAACTTTCCCCTTTAAGAATCCTTTTTACAAACAAAWTTTTGAACCAATCCTATAATAAGTGTATACATTATGTTATTAAAAAGAAATAGAAAATAAAACAATTTTTTGTTRTTGTTGTGTGATAATTAAGGTTCATTACATATGGTATTAGAGAGAAAGTTACAACATTGGGCCTCAACAGGACCACTGTAGTGCTTAGTATACATTTTGTTTTAGATAAAAACTAATAAATGGTGTGGTTACAAACAAAAAAMTTTCTTTGTTTTCGTGAATAAGTATGGCAGCTCAAGACAATGAAGAAAACAGGATGGAAGAAAATCCACAGCAAAGACCTCCTGGAGATACAAGGAGGAATAGTGATGGAAGCTCACCCACAGAAGTGTTGGAAACAATGACGAACTTGATTGTTGAGCTACAGATCTTTAAAGTTGGCAATAAAAAATTGAACAAGGCACAACAAGAACAACAGGAGATGAACAAAGTCCTGCTACATAGTATAGTGACCAACAAAATCCGAAAAGACAATAATAATGACGAAGAAGTCAACAAGAGAGCCTCCAAGAACTCAGGGCCATAAATAGAAAAGGGAGACAGTTCGTCTGAAGGAACACCTCCAGCTGAGGATGGAACTAAAACTGACAGAAAAAGAAAACAAGTAGACCACCTTGAAGGAGAATTTAAAAAGATTAAACCCGCTATCTTTGATTGGGAATCCAGGATAGGGGAAGGAGAAGAGGCATGGTTGTTGGACATCAAAAGGTATTTCCAAATCTAGAACTATTCCAACAACATGAAGGTTAGGATGGCCATCTACAATCTAAAAGGGAAGGCCAGTATTTGGTGGAAAGATCTGAAATTGGCCAAGGGCCTAAAGAAGAAACAGTTGGAATGGTCTGACTTTAAGAAGTATTTCAAGAAACAATACCTTTCTGAAAATTATTATGAAAGGAAGATGAAGGAATTTTACGAGTTACGACTCAGATATATGACGATGGAGGACCTTATAAATAAATTTCTGGATCTGCTAAGGTTCGTACCATACATCCGGGAGGATAAAGTAAAAATTAAGCGATTTCTAAGCTATCTACGACAATCCTACAAGGACAGAATTGAGTTTGACAACCCCAAATCCTTAAGTGAAGTATTCGAAAAAGCGTGAATGTGCTATGAACAGTATAAACAACTGGCAGAGTTTCCCAAAGCCTGAAAGGATAAGAAACAAGCTCGAATGAACCAACAGAAGAAGGGGTACCAACCAACTCCTTATCGGAATATAATGAAGAGTTTTCCGAGAAAGGATTTTCACTCCAATCCTCTGAATACTCAAGGCAGAGGAAAACTGGTAAACCTGGGAGTGAAGAGGTTTGGGGACAACTCCCATGAGCCATTAAAGTGTTGGGAATGAGGAGAGACTCATCTTAGGAGGAACTGCCCATGTTTGAGTTCAACAAACAGAACAGTTGTTCATAACCTGTAAGAAGCCTCGACAGTGGGAGACGTGGGAAACAGCCTACATCAGATAAATGCAGCCATCGATGGACAACAAGATGACCACCAGTCCTCAGTGGTAGAAGTCGAAGGTAAAATCCATGACACTCGAATTTATGTTTTAATTGACCCTGGAGTAACATTAAGTTATATTACTCCGAAGGTAGTAGAGTCAAATAAACTTAAGATACTGAAGCACACAAAATCATGGCTTGTGCAACTACCAACAGGTACAAAAAGGAAAGTAATTGACTATATTTCATATTTTGAGTTCAGCCTAGATGGTCAAATTATAAGGACCAATCTGAACATCCTACCACTAGGATCTTACGATATGATTATTGGAATGGTCTGGTTGGAACAACACAAAGAAATATTAAATTGTTATACAAAGATACTTATCTTTAAAGATGATTCTGGCACCACCAGGACAACCCAAGGTCTACCAAAACTGGTATCAGTCAAACAAATTTCAGCGATGCAACTAAAGAAATGTGTGAGAAAAGGATGTCAAGTTTATGCCATCTAAGTGACAAGTTTAGAAGAAAAGAAGGATAAGCCAAAGTTGGAAGACGTTATTGTCCTACGTGATTTTAGAGACATGTTTGTGGATGAGATACCAGAATTGCCCCCTAGAAGGAAAATAGACTTCTCCATAGATATGTTACTCGGTTCTGCCCCTATCTCAAAGGCACCTTACCGGATGAGTCTACCAGAACTGATAGAATTAAAAATACAATTACAGGAATTGTTCGACAAAGAGTATATCAGACCAATTGTCTCACCTTTGGGAGCACCAGTTCTCTTTGTGAAAAAGAAGGATGGTACTCTAAGATTATGTATCGATTATAGACAACTGAACAAAATGACTATTAACAATAAATACCCCTTACCAAGGATAAATGATATGTTCGTACAAGTAGGGGGGGCCAAGATATTTTCAAAATTGGATTTACGATTCGGTTATCATCAAGTTCAGATAAAAGACGAGGACATAAACAAAACAACATTTCGGACAAGATATGGACACTATGAGTTTGTAGTCATACCTTTCGGACTCACTAACACACCAGCCACATTTATGTGCCTAATGAACAGTATTTTCAGTGAGTACTTGGACAAGTTCGTGGTAGTATTCATCAATGATATCCTGGTCTATTCAAAGACGAAGGAGGAACATGAGGAACACTCAAGAATAGTTCTGCAAACATTAAGAAAGCACAAACTGTACGCCAATTTCAACAAGTGTGACTTCTATCAGAAATAAGTACAATATCTTGGACATGTAATTTCAGCAGAGGGCATTGTCGTAGACCCGAAAAAGACGAAAGCCATTATGGAATGGCCGATACCTAAAGATGTAGCGGATATACGATCGTTAATGGGAATCATCGGATACTACCACAGGTTTATAGAAGGGTTTTTCAAGATAGCCTACCCTATCACATCATTACAAAAGAAAGGAACCAAGTTTAGCTGGTCAGAGAAATGTCCAGACAGCTTCAACAAACTAAAGGAATTATTGACAACGACAACCATATTGAAAGTAGAAGACCCAAATAAAGACTTCACCATATGTGTCGATGCAAGTAAAGAAGGGCTAGGTGGTGTCCTAACTCAGGAAGGACACGTTATTTTTTATGAGTCCCAAAAATTAAAAGAACACGAGCGAAATTACGTCACTCATGACTTAGAATTGGCAACAGTAATACACGCCTTAAAGATGTGGTGACATTATATAATGGGCAGAAGATTCCTATTATTAACGGACAACGGCGGGGTGAAATATCTATTTAACCAACCAGATTTTAACGCAAGGCAAGCAAGGTGGTTAGCCTTCTTAAGCGAATTCAACTTCGAGGTTAGACATATCAAGGGCAAGGAAAACAAAGTAGTAGATTCTTTAAGTAGAAGAATCCATGGATTATTTGAGATGAATATTAGGAGGACAGAAAGTGATATGGAAGAAAGAATAAGGACATCAAGTATTGATGATGAAAACTATACTAAAATAACAGAATAATTACCAAACAATACCTCGAACTTAGATAAACCAGATCTAAGTATCGATGAGAAGGGACTGCTACAATTTAAAAACAGACTTTACATACCAGATTCAGCAGGGTTAAAATTAACAATGTTGAACGAAGTGCATAAGAAGCTCTATTCTGGCCACCCAGGTTACCGGAAAACGATAAAAACACTTAGGAAACTATTTTATTGGCCTAATATGAAGGGTGAAATAGCGAAATACTTGGCTAGGTGCCAAGATTGTCAGCATTTTAAGGTCGAGCACCAGCATCCAGCCAGCCTCTTATAGCCATTACCAATACCATAATGGAAATGGGAGACTATATCACTTGACTTTATAACAGGTTTGCCTAAAAATCAGAAACATAATGACTCCATCATGGTTGTAATCGATAAACCCAGTAAGTTTGCACAGTTTATTCCTATAAAGTCTATGTTTAAAGCTATAAACATTGCTGAAATATTCATGAAAGAAATGTTTAGACTGCATGGTATTCCTAAAATGGTGATTTCAGATAGAGACGTAAAATTCACATCCACTTTTTGGAAGGAATTGTTTGCAAGGCTTAATACCAACTTCAATTTCAGTACAAGTTATCATCCACAAATCGATGGACAAACCGAAAGGAAAAACCAAATCATAGAGGATATGCTCTGCATGTACGTAAGAAAAAAACCAAACAAGTGGGAGGATTATATACACTTGGTAGAATTTGCATATAATAATGGGTACCAAACTTCCGCAAAGTTGATCCCTTTCGAAGTATTGTATAGAAGAAAGTGTACGACTCCAATTAGTTGGGATAATCGAGTTGAAAGACTCATGGTTGGACCAGAAATTCTCCAAGAAATGGAGAACATGGTAAGAAAGGTACAACAGAACTTGAAGGAAGCACAGGACAGACAAAAGAGCTATGTATATCTGAAAAGAAGACACTTAGAGTTTCAAGCGGGAGACCATGTATATTTTATGGTCAAAGCCTGAAAAAGATCATTGAATCTAGGAAACTATGCCAAGATGGCGCCTAGGTTCTATGGGCCCTTCGAGATACTAGCTCGAATTCGACCCATAGCGTATCAACTTGCACTACCAGCGAATTTAATAATTCATAATATATTTAATGTTTCTTTATTGAAAAAACATGTTCATGACACTACTCATATGATTGATTGGAACTTGGTACAGGTGGAACCCGAAGGTGAATTCCAGGTGGAACCCCTACGCATTATGGACCGGAGAGAAAGAGTGTTTCAGAACAGAGTCGTCACTCAAGTAAAGGTGCAATGGAAGCACTTTAGTCCTGAGGAGCCACTTGGGAATTGGAGGGAGATTTGCGGAAGTCTCATCCAATCTTGTTCCAAGAAAGGAATGAACACTGAGGATAGTGTTTTATTGAAGGGGGAAAGGATGTGACATCCCCCAAAATAGAATATTTTGGAAATTTAATTTTCTCGGAAATTATTCCATTTTTGGTAAATTCGAATTTGGAAATCTTTTTCCATTTATGGCAATTCTGAATTTCGAATTTGTTAATTGTAATAAATTATTATGACTATTGGGCAGAACTGAACTCTGATTTGACCCAACTAACTATTTGAAAATGACACTTGTTTAAAAACATAATATTTTATATTGATTGCAGGAAGACAAATGGAACAACCATGTTAAAAGTCGCTGACAATGACTTTATGAGTAGGGAACATGTTGGAACTACCCCTGGGCTGATTTTTACATGTGGAAAATTAATTATTTGGCCATTGGTATCCCCTGAAAACTAGGGATTTAGGAAGCTGAGAAAATTCCAAGGAAGGGAAAAGACCTAGGCAAGTTACAAATAAGCATATGTGAGGAGGCAGGATGCTGCTAAGTATGATGGGAAAGAGTCTATTTTGTTTTTATTTTTCACTTGTTGTTATGAACATTGGAAGGGTGTGAGGAAACGGGAAAAAGTGATTGAATTGAAGGATAGTGTTGTAGAGGGATTTCCAAGTTCTCCCTTATGGACTCATGGTCAGGCTAGGGGGTGAATCGGGAAAGTAATCGTGGTTGCTCGGTTCTACGGTTGGGAGGAATGTGGTTGTTCCCTTTGTTTTCTAAACAATTTTAGTTCCGATATGTTCCTCTAAACTCTATCTGTCTGAATGATTTTATATTGGATATACTGTACATGTTATAGCTATACAGAAAAGAGTTCTAGTATCTATTTTTTTTAATGATCATATAACTGTTGTAAGTCTTTTCCTGTACCTAAATATTCAATATTCTACCTCTGTTGGACAAATTGGTTATTGTTATAGTGGGATCCTTAATGCTGGTATGCATGCAATAACCTTGATAAATGTTGTTCGAAATTCAGTGAATAGACTATAGGATTTAATTGTAGATTTATTTCCAGAAATCAATTTTTAAATAGAATCGAATATGTATCAATGAACGAACAGAGCTATTATATGCATATGTATGTTTCAAACTTTAAACAGAATCAAATATGTATCAATGAATGAACATAACCGATATATGCATATATTCAATTTTGTAATTTTGTTCAAAAAGGAAAACATAATTCATTTATATAGTCTAGAACGATGAAGCATAGGGGAGTGAACAAAATCTAGGGAATGAGATACATATATATATGTATACACGTATGAAATAATTCTGAAAGATCCAAGACTCCATTACAATAAAAATTATAGTAAATATATACACGGATAGATATATGGATATATATATAGATTAGCAATGTATTAATGTTGAATAAAAAATAACCAGGTCTAGTCAACTATGTTTAGTTATGCTGAAAATAAATGGTAAACAATTATAACCCTGCCGAGCATTATCTGGATTTCTTTTCACGAACTGTAATAGTAAAGGAATATAATCCAATCTAGAAATTATGATAACTTAATAGTAACAAGTTCATAAGGGAAAAGGTATTCCACGGGACTGTCAAACATTTATGTGGAACCGTGAATCGGGAGTAAGGAGGCAATCTTTTCCAAAACTTTGGAAAGGAAAAACACAGAGTCATGTTGTGCAGTAGTAATCCCAAAGAAAAAACAAGACAAATCATATGAGGAGACTCATGATCTAAATTTAATTATGGTATGAAGTTTCGGTGTAATAGAATCCCTTTACAAGTTAAATCCCCCCCCAAAAAAATACTTCAGGTTCATTTTTCACCATACCGAACGGAAATACGGACTGTGTAAACATATGTAGCCGAATAAATTCAAATCAATAGTAACAATAAATCGATTTAAAAGTTGGAATGAGACTAGATAGGGAAACGATTGAGATAAAAATACCCAACATAGTACTTTATTCGATTGAAAACAAATTTATGTTTAATGATAGTTACACACAGAAGTCGGAACAAGAAGCAACCGGAGGACCTCTTCATCCCAACCATTGAAGGTATAGAATAAAACTATATCAAACATCTCGAAAAATCCAGGAAGAGACTGTGCCCAGGCACTGTGGGAATTCTAGAAGGCCTACAAGGAACTCGAATACCTTTTGCGCAGGAAGTGGGTACCGAACGTCCGAGATCCATAAGTGGACGATAAGACTGAAGAAGTAACATTTAAATTATCACTAAACACAGATAAAAAAAATAATGAAGTACTAACAGAAATTGCTAACAGTGAGTAAGGAAATAATATGTAAACTTACTTAACTTCTGATCGATAGGCTGGCATAATTCTTTGTCTTACTTGTCGCTTTTCCCAACTGGATAGATGCCTAGTTGAGGGTGGATAGCATGTTAATTCGCTGATGGGTACCCTCATATGAAACATGGCCCATCATTAGTGTATTATATAAGCCCTGAAACAAAGAAATCTTACAAGGAGGAGGTGCATACATAGCAAGTAACGATTCAATAATAGGGAAAGGATAGAAATAGACACTAACAGTAATCTTATGCATTTCAAACATTACAACGATTTATTCCAACTATTTAACCAAATCGGACAGAGCACGATGAGTGTATTACCTACTGTAAATAATATTTGAAGTATTGCGAAAGTATAACATGACTGAAGATATATAAATCCCTAAGAGGCCTTAAGCCTCGACAACCATCAAAGAACCCGACATGGGACAAAATCCGGGAAGTTACGAAACCCTTCACCTAGAACCTAAACCAGAAAACGAACGGATACACCCTTTCTAAAACGTGAAAACAGAGATGTATATTATAAAAAATAAATTGAGAGGTTATAAACCCTTTCTTCCTAAACTGAATAGAAAACAACTAAGTATACCCCCTTCAAAGCCAGCAAGGGAAGAAGAGAAAACAGAGATCATTTCGAAGGAAACTTCTCCTTCAGAGTTTAGGGTAACTTCGGAAAACAACACAGAAGAAGTCGAGTGCATTATCTCTTTAAAACAACTTGCAAGTAATGTGTTTGGAGACAAATAATTACCAGGGGCAAGGGCCGCACCAACTATTACAACTAGGAGCGGCTACCATGGAAATTCTCTGTGCCTCCCAGGTTGATTCAATGACATTTGTGAAACCGATTCAACCCTAATCGATATCCTGTCAACCTCGGAGTAAATGAGGAGGGAACGAAGGAAAGGTGGCCATGTGACAGTGTCAGCGACAGTATCCCATATGGAGTAAAGAGCCCAGTAGTTCCACTGGAACTCGCAAGCCACCTTTAATGAAATTTACGGAGTTATAACTGCTAGATAGAGAATCATCCTACCCAGTGAATACATATTATGAATAAGAGTAAAAGCCCTTGTCTTTCCTCGGGTTGAGCATGAATCAATAGTCCGATCCTAGTGATGAAATATCCATTCGACATATGGAGGTAAGTAACTAATTCACAAACCAACTCTGGTCCTAAGGGCATTGAATTTGATCGCGACCTAGTAATAAAACCCGTCTTGATGAATCATATGGTGGGTAAAACCAAATAAAGTCGCGTAGTTTCAATTTTAATCAGAGATACATGCACTCAAATGGTAGGAGTCTTATGTTTTTATTGAGGAAATCATAGTAGGAGTTGTGAGACCTTGTTTTTCATGTAATCCATTATATCATGGGGTAAAAGAATTTGAAACAAGAGGGAACTCTTATGGTAGGTAGAACTTAGGAACTTTCCCCTTTAAGAATCCTTTTTACGAACAGAATTTTGAACCAATCCTATAATAAGTGTATACATTCTGTTATTAAAAGGAAATAGCGAATAAAACAAAAAAAAAAATTGTCGTGTGATAATTGAGGTTCATTACAACACTGATAATGCAGGCACAGATGAAAAACGTAAGTCTCCTTCACAGACTCCAAGGAACGGAGAATGACCATCCGAGCCATTGCATGAAGAGCCAAGAACGATGGAGGCAGTCAGATTAAACGGAGATGAAGAACGACGGAGAAAGATACTCGACGCGTTACAAAAAGGGCAACCATATCAAAACTTGGCGCGGGGAATTTTGGATTCTAAAGGGCACTACAGTGAACAACAAGTAAACTCGGTCGTTAAGCATCTATATGGTATTGACTTCAACCAGCCACATTTTATATTTAAAGATAAAATGCCAGGACGGATGCTTGATTCTACGAAATGGAAAAGGACCGATGTAGATCACATAGTCGATGGTAGGTCGTACTCATATCAAGCCGAGGAGCCCAAAATGATTAGTCACAGAAGCCATAATATTGAAAAAGGCACTGCGTCAAATAATATTGAAACTAGCCAGCAAGGCACTGCGTCAAATTCTTGTGATAGACGCAAGCAGGTTATAACCCGCCCTTCAAAAGAAAAATATGGTTTTTGGCCACAGTTTCACGAGGAACTAAGCAGTTCTATGCCAGGTTTCTTTGGGAACAGTGAAGACATTGAAGATTTTTTAGTTGGAGGGAAGGAAAAATTCCAAGAGATCCTTAGGGAATTGGGAGCTCATTCGGGCGGTATTAGCTCTGGCCAAACCCATGAGAAAGATATTGGGAGCTTTGGCGAAACCCATGACAAAGATGTTGATGGTTCAGTCATATCCTCGGACCATAGCCATCTTCATAAGAGGATGTTATTCACTTTGTGGGATGTAGACATCTATGAAGACGACTTTCGCAATAGTACGCAGGATGTGGAGTCTTCGAAGCGGACGAGTGGTTCAACATTTGAGCAGGATGTAAACCATTCGAATTAAATTTGTAATGAAAATATATTTATTTATTGAATTGAAATCTGTGGACTTTTAATCGTTCAGGAATGTCATTCATATTTTTGGTGAAACCTTTGGTGAGAGATTGTTTATAAACGTTATGACAGTCATTCAAGTTTTAATGTTAAGAATTCAGTGAATACAATATTGTTTTGTACAAATAGAAAATTAAAAAATACTTGAATTTTGTTTTGTGGTGAATATTTTTTGTTCTTTTGAAGCTTAGTTATTTAGTTGTCATAAATAACAGTTTTCTTTTTCTTTCTCCTTCATAACATAAAATTGATTTGTGTATTAATTTTTTAGATTTAATTAAATTGATTTCATAAAATAGGTTTAAATGTATTAGATTTTATTTTTTTTAAATAGTTTTTTAGGGTATAGAATCTTTTTATACATTAAAGCTGTAATTTAAATAATATAAATTGATATTTAATCAATAATTGATTTGTCTATTAAAGTAGGCATATGAAAATTATTATTCAATAAAATTGATTCTTTAATAATAATAATAATTCTAATAATTACAGATCTTGGTGTGCATTACTGGAATTTGGTATTCGTGAGCCACACCAACCCTTAACATGGTTGGATTTTTTGTCCCCTCAGGTTTTGAACTGGTGACTTTAACATCATGGAGTGTCTTAATAGCACAATCCATCACCGAATGTCCTACACCTTGGGGACACTATCCAATAAAATTGAATTCTTAAAAAAATAATATTAATAAATAATAAATTGCAAACCTTGGGGTCCATTACTTATAGTGAAGGACATCTATGATTTCCCTAATACTCAGTTTACCAAGTATACCAATTATTAAGTTTAGTTCTAAAAAGCACCTACCATATTCCCTCAATACTAAGTTTACCAAGTATACCAAGTATTAGGTTTAGTTTTAAAAAACACCTATTAAATGTGTACATGTGTACATTCTATTTAATTCAGCATTTGGATGATAAAAATTTAATGAGTCAAATAAGAAGATCCAACAATATATGGCCTTGTTTAAAACATGTCATAAAAAGAAAAAAACCTTAGTACATTTAGACTATTACATGAATACATTACTTTTTATTACATACATGAAATATTATTCTTATTTATTTTTAATGAAATAACATTCAATTATTAACATCATAAATAAAAGGTTAATACATGTAGCATTGAGAAAGGGATTATTAGGGGATGGAAAGCTTATTATGGCTTGAAAACAATTGTAAATCAGCTGATCTTTGGAGTTGGGATAAGAATAAACTCCTATATGAGACTCTTGTTACACTTGTTGTAATATCTCTAATGAATCGTGGAGAAAGAGAAAATACAAAAGAAATTTATAACCTATAATCTCAAAATTAAAGGAAACTAGATACCTATAAAACATGGAAGACAAGAGGCTACCTAAAATACACCCTATCCCATCTTACTGTCTTTCTTTTTGTTTACACTTCTATGAATTGACCAACATCAAGTAAAGTGTCCCTAGAATTAACAACATACAAAATATCAAGTCCATTGGTACATTGTATAGTGTTGGGGTTCAATACAAGCATTGTTCATCAACATCTATTTCTTCATAAATGTTTGTGTATGTCATTACAACCTCAATTATTTCATATTTAGGAATAATGTTTTATGGATTGCAAACTGAAACATTTGGCCCTGGTGAAAGTCTCAATTGATGAATGTATGTCACCTAATACTTCCAATTAAGCATGTTTCGTTGGTCATCCTGCATATTCATCACTTGAACTTCGAGAACCAAACTTCTATGTTTTTATATCTTTTCACCTCTTCACGATAGAATCAAGATGTGTCTAACAAAGAAACATCATAGCCATCCATCCTGCATAATTTCATTACAGGATTCACAATATCAACATCCAAAATGAAAGTAGAAGCATGGCAGAAAATGGTGTGTTAGGTTTCAAAATCAAGGAAGTGACTCAGAACATGTACATTAGTTTGGTTTCTAGGTTTTTCTAAGCATATCATATGCATTATTAATCATTTGAAGTCTTGCAAATAGGTTTTGGGTACAATTGACAATTTTACCATGTGTTTCCCCAATAGTGCATTTGGCCCCTAAAATCTTATTTTGCAAATTAAAATTCATTTCATGTGCATATATCTCAACAATAAAATTGATGACTTGAATCAAATTCCATAGACAAACATGAAAGACATCGAGAGAAACTTTGATTTTATTGAAGAAACATTCCGCACAAATACTTTACTTTAGCCTCCAAGGGCCTTTTGCACACATTTTTTGGTTGTCTTTCAAGTTTATCTTCAAACTCCAAAAGGGGATATGTTGAAATGTTTTGGGAATACAAACTCAAACACAAGTGACAAAATTCATTTAAGAGGCCCAAAACTATGAAAATGGCGATTAAAAATATTTCTAACAAACAAGGTAGATTTTTCTTCTTAGATTATGAAAACTACCAAGATGAGGTCAAAATAAGGAATCCAACCACTCATTATAAATATTTTGGTGGTTATTATTCTTCACAACAAAAGGTTAGACAAATTGATGTCAAAAGGAAGAGTTATAGATTTATTAAGTACAAAAACCAAGGGGTCTTATCGACACTCATTTTAATTGAATTGTAATGATTTTTCCATGGTTGCTCCAATTTTAATTTTGACCTCAATATCACTCATGAATTATAGTGTTTGTTATGAGGAGTGAACAATTGAGTTTCGGGTCTCAATTCAAAGGGTGAAGGGACATGAATTTACTAGAGCTTGAACCACTCCCAATGCCTGTTGATGAGATAGAAAAGTGTGTAAATGAACCAAAGAGCCATGACAATTCCTTTTTCAAGTAATAAAATATATAATATGAAAACAAAAATGAGAGATGATCTTGTGGATGATTTATGGAGTTTTTATCAAGTCTACGAGTAGATGGTTGTTGGGCATGCCAATTTGAGGAAGAGACTTTAAAATTTTTATAGCAATCTACAATTAGTCATTTCTTCTACTATCTAGGCCATCTTGGAAATAAATGCTTAAATTATCTCCAATCTAGCCATTTTTTTTCAAAATAGTAGACTATCCAATAAACTATCCAATTGGGTTGTTGGTAGACCACAACCACCTTAGGATTGTTGTATATCCTAGAGGTATTTATAGTATCACTCCTATTGAATCCTCCCCTAAATTTCACAAAGAATTACTTCTCTTTGAATCGTGAAGGTTGTGTGTGGGCATATTTCTAGTAACTAAGAAAACTAGAGAATTCAAAAATGAGATATTTTGGCTTTCCTTGGTTACTAATGGGAAGGAAAAGAAAATCATAGTAAGGGGTATAGGTTGGAATCATGGGAGTTGAGGATAGATGAAAAAAATACACAATATGTAGCTAAAACAGTAATTGTTAAAGAGGAATGTGGAGCTGGTAGGGTATAACCTCATGTTTTTTAAAAATCTTATGCTTGTAATGTACCTCAAATTCACCATAAAAAAAAAATTCTATGAAATAATTAAATTTTGTTTAAGCTTAGAATTTAAGAGAAGGTAAGATTCATTTTTGTCCATAATGACATTATTACACCAGTCTAGTTTACTTCGAACATAAAAGATTATGTGGATAAATTATGTCCATAATTATATCACTTCCCTTAACTCTCAAACTACTCCAACATACTTATATGTATATAGGAAATATCTAAACTTAGGTCGAAGGAAACTTTGAGGTTCAGAGAGTTAAAGCTCAGGGTTGTGCACAACTGTCGTTATATCAATGGGATCTGGGCGTACATTGTTTAACCTTTGAGAGGTCGTGCAAGAAGAGGACTCATCAAGTCCCGAAAGCATCGGGACCGTCCATTTTGGAGGATAGGTGTCCAACATCCAAGCCCACTAGGGGTTTGGACACTGAGAGTTCAAGGAGAAGGACTCGTGAGACAAGAATTCCTGGCTCACGAAACTACGAAACAATCGACACCGTTCATCAAGGAGGACACGTGGTCAGTGGTCAAGGTTCGGGGAAAATCCCTAAAGGTTGTGGGTTGTCAATCCAGTGGGATCATGGTCATCTCTTAAAGAGTACTCTAGACCATTGATCTCTCAAGGGGAAGATTTCGGCATTTTTGGGTCTGAGAGTTCGAAGGACCTAGAATCGTTGCAGCCAGAATCGCAAAATCGCGAATTGCGAAACCCCAAAAGCATTCAGAGGAATTGCACCAGGTCACAGTGTGGTGGTCATGTGCATAGAGGCTAAGGAGTGATCTAGAACCATTAAGCCCTTTTCAGTGTTTCGGCAACTGGGAGTTGGAAGGAAACGAAGTCTGGGAGAGCTCGCAAGAAGGAGTCCCGAAACCCTGAAATGTGAAAGGTGTGCGTTGGTTCAGAATAGAGAAGAGTACCAAAAAGGAGGCGCACACGCAGATTTTCTCAAATGGAATTCAACCATCATCATGGATAGTTATTCTGACTTGATTCCTTCCTTGGATATTATTTCAATTTTTCATACTGCTTATATTTTGAATTCCAGAAACTTTACTAAGGTTTAGTTAGGATGTTGTTCTCTACTATATTTTCGTATTTGTTGTCTCTACAGTGTGAACTTTTATGCATTGCATAGAATTTATGTATTTCCAAAGGCCCACATCTTTTGAATCACATCTCAACAAAAAAAAGGGGGCTCCAGAATATTAAACTATTGTACAGGTATCAAGTATTATACAAATGTATGCATATAATCCTATTAGATGTGTATCATGGTCATGCATTGATACTTTAGTAATGTTATTACTTTGTATAGCTTATTACAGAGATACAAGAATATTGAGTCATTGTCGTTCCTGGTTATACATCAACAATTCTTAGATCATTATCATCATATAAGGGAACCTATACAGAGCAATAAAAAAAAGAAGGGAGTCTAAGATTGTCAAAGTAATCAGTTCTGCACATTTAATTATGCTTTTAATTGCAAGGTTGGATCTTCATGACTGCTAGAACAGTAGGCATTTTGAGTGTCTGCTATGTGCACGTATAAAGACGTATATTATCATTCTTACCGTAGGGAATTTTCTTTAACTCTCCATTAACATCTGTACTTATTTCCACCTATAAGTATGTACATACCCATATCTTTCTCTCTCTATATATATATAACGATTCGTTTTCATAGATATAGTTTCATCTTGATTCTAGTTTATTAATTGGAAAACTCAGTTACATGTTACTATCCTGCATCTTTACCTACAGAAATATAAACATGAAAGTATATCTACCTAACTTGGGTCTCATTCTTACACACTAGTAGCTTACACATCAAAGCATAGTTAACCCCAAGGATCTTATTTTGTTCTCTATGGTTTATGCCATTAAACAATAGTCTAAATTATGAAATTTTGAATACTTAAAGGTGTACGACCTCATGGAAAGCAGGACTATTAAAAAAATCACGCTAAAATATGCTTAATTAGTTTAATACTTTCATATACAATAATTTATGTACTTGTCATGCCCTAAACATAGTGACTTGTAATATGATCTGTTATTTCTATTCTACCTCTATCCCAGATGAAGATCCTTCATCGTTCCTACCAGTCCATTCATTACAACATTAGAGTTGTTCCTATAACAAATAATTCCTACTATGTTCCTACAGTTTTTCCTATTACAACAATGGATTATGACACGACAGATTTCTACCATGGAAGTACTTCAATACAGAATCAACATTTACATATCACCAGTATAAATGATTATTTAAAATAGAGAAGGAGTAGATCAACATATCTAAACTAGTTTGTGGGAAGGCAAAGGGAACTGCCATGTTCCTCCCAACCATAGAATAGGCAGCCAAAATTTCTTGCCCAATTCACCCCCTAGCCTAACCATGAATCCATGAGAGAAAATTTGGAAGAGTCCTCTTTAGAAATGTCCACAATTCCAATAGTTATCCTCTTGCCTCACACTTACTCAATAGTGCTTATGACAACAAGGAAAATCCATAGTCTCTTTTGTCCACATACTTGGCAGTGTCCTGTCCCCTCACATATGCTATTTATCAATTTTGCCCAGGTCTTTTTCCCTCCCTTGGGATTTTTCACAGCTTTGTAAATCCCTAATTTTCAGGGGCTGCCAATGGCCAAATCATTGATTTTCCACTTGTAACAATCAACCTAGGGGTAGTTTCAACATGTTCCCCTCTCATGGAGTCATGGTGAGCTAAATTCAACATGGTTGTTCCATTTATCCACCTGCAATCAATATAAAATATTATGTTTTCATACAAGTGTCATAGTCAAATAGTTACTTGGGCCAAATCAGCCCTCTGCCCAACAGTCATGTTAATTAATTACAATTATTAAATTAGAAATTCGGAATTGCCATAAATGGAAAAAAAATTCCAAATTCGAATTTACTAAAAATGGAATAAATTTCCAATGAATTTAAATTTCAAATTTTTTTTATTTTTTGGGATATCACATCCTTTCCCCCTTCAGTAAAATGATGTCCTTAGTGTTTGTTCCTTTTTTGGAATAGGGTTGGATGATATTTCCACAAATCTCCCTCCAACTCCCAAGTGGCCTCCCCAGGACCAAAGTGCTTCCATTGCACCTTTACCTGAGCGACGACTCTATTTCGAAGTGTTATTTCTCTCCGATCCAGAATATACAGGGGTTCCACCTGGAACTCGCCTTCGGGTTCCACCTGTACCAAGTTCCAATCAATCATATGAGTAGGTCCATGAATATAATTTTTCAACAAAGAAACATGAAATACATTATGAATTCTTAGATTAGCCGGAAGTGCAAGTTGATATGCTTCGGGTCCAATTTGAGCTAGTATCTCGAAGGAGTATCTCGAAGGGCATAGAAAAATGGGTGCCATCTTGGCATAATTCTCTAACTGCAGCAAGAGTTTTCAAGATTTGACCTTCAAGTAAACATGGTCTCCCACTTGAAATTCCAAGTGTCTCCTTTTCTGATCTCCATAACTCTTATGTCTGTCCTGTGCTTCTTTCAACTTCTGTTGTACCTTTCTTACCATGCTCTCCATTTCTTGGAGCATCTCTGATCCAACCATGAGTCTATCAGCTGGGTTATCCCAGCTCATTGGAGTTGTACACTTTCTACCATACAATATTTCGAAAGTGCTCAACTTAGCCGAAGTTTGGTACCCATTGTTATATGCAAATTCTACCAAGTGTAGGTAATCTTCCCACTTGCTTGGTTTTGTTCTTACATACATGCGAAGCATATTCTCTATGATCCGGTTTTTCCTTTCAATCTGTCCATCCGTTTGTGGATGATAGCTCATACTGAAATTCAAGTTAGTGTTTAGTCCTGCAAACAATTCCTTCCAAAAAGAGGATGTAAATTTTACGTCTCTATCTAGAACCACCATTTTAGGAATACCATGCAATCTAAAAATTTCTTTCATGAATGTTTCAACAACGTTTATAGATTTAAAGGTAGATTTTATAGGAATAATGTGTACATACTTACTGATTTTATCGATTACAACCATGATAGAATCATTATGCTTCTGAGTTTTAGGAAAACCTGTTATAAAGTCTAGTGATATAGTCTCCCATTTCCATTCTGGTACTCGTAATGGTTGTAATAGGCCGGCTGGGTGTTGGTTCTCAGCCTTAACCTACTGACAATCTTGGCACCTAGACAAGTACTCTATTCTTTCCCCTTCATATTAATCCAGTAAAATAGTTTTATGAGTGTTGTTATCATTTTCTGGTAACCTGGATGGTCAGAATACAGTTTCTTTTTTTTATTTTAAGTAAAAAGGTGAATCATGTTATATTAAACCTTCAGAAAAAGAAATACACTTGACATATAGGTGTCAGCTTTCCTGCCTATGCAGGAAACCAGGACAGCTGGCCTGTCCACAGTAACATGCAAAATCAAACACCATGTTTCGCCACCCTTCCCGAAGGAAACCGGGGTGCATATCCATCTTCATCAATAGTTTAGTAAAGTCTGTTCTAATGCTAACTAAGCTAGTAACTAAATAGCTAAAACTCTGATAAACAACAAAAGAAATGGAGTTGGAGACCATATGAAACAAAAGAACCTATTCATCGGATTCCTCATAGCCATCCTTCACCTTGTCTTCATTGACATGAATGACATAGGGCTGAGCATAGGTGGGGCATTGTCTCCGAGGTGTGGCCCTGGAGTAGGCTGCATAAAGCATGTCCAAGAGTTGGTGAATGTGGATGGCTCTGAAAATTTGATCATCCACCAGACTGCATACCTCAAAGATTAGGTTCGGGTGCTCCGGGTGTAGGAGTGGTGGCGGTGGCGGTGACTTTGTTTCAGCATTTGTTTCCTGGTGACCCTGAGTCTTCCTCTGCAGCTGCGAGTCGACGTTGCATTCAGGCAGATCCTCCTCAACCAGGCAAGTGGTGAACTCTACATTTGGAGTGTCGTTGGGGATGTCAGTCTCTTTCAAACTGGGTGGTGGTGTTGCTTCTTCAATGCACGCCGGGGGGTCCCAATTATCCGGAACGATAAACATTCGGCTCTTAGAGAAGTCCGGTGGGAGCTCCATGGATGGTATTTATTCGACGTAATTTCAGGGGGATGAACTTGTTGCTATGGCTTCACCAGATCGCTTTCTCTTGGCTAGGAGTAGATCTCTTTTGAAGCGCTTGTGCCTTTTCCTCCTTGAATTAGCTGCGTACCAGTCGGCTCCTCTGCGGGGTCTCCCCCTTGCTTGTGGCATGGTGAGAGTGAGGGCCAGTGCCAGGATGCCTCCTGTGCTTCGGTTCTTTCTCTTCTCAACAAGCTTCAATTGCATTCTGAGAGTTTCAGTAAGACAAATAATGACATAAGATATGGTTGCAGCCATTAAAGCTGAGAGATTAATTCTCTAGCTGGTCAACCTATGCTCACGCGTGAGAGGTCCCATCGATAACCGTAGGCCGACGAAGGTGAGAGCCTTCATAAATGGCTATGGTGTGAGGTGAGAGCCACCATAAATGGCCTCTCCCTTCGAGCCTCCACTTTCCCTTCCTTTCCGCGTGGCACCCCATCCGGGGGTGGGAAATCCTTGCTGGCCAGGAGTTGGCATTGTTGGGATATGTTTGAGGCTTCATAGCTTCTAGCATAAAAGATTATTTGTTCCATTCCCCTTTCGAATCCTTCGTTTTCTAGGTAGTCATCCACACCATTTTCCTCCCTCTTAACATGGGAGGGGATGATGTTGATGTTGTTCCCGAGTATGCCTTTGAAGTCCTCAAGCATCCCTACTAGTTGCCAACTGGGAGAGATTTTTTGTGGCTTTCCCCCATGTAGGATCTTGGTGATTAGTTGGACGATGATTTGTGAGTTCCCCTCCAAAATTATTTTGTGGCTGGGCAAGGTTGTTGCAGCTCGAAGGCCCTGTAGTAGGCCAATTATTTCCGCTACATTGTTTTTGGTCTCCCCCAGATACCCTGCCTTCAAAGTTAGAATTTCCCCTTTAGAGCTTCTAATCACCACTCCGTAGCCTGTGGGTCCGGGATTACCTTTTGAAAATCCATCAAAGTTGACTTTTATGAATCCTATTGGGGGGAGAGTCCAGGTGGTTGAGCTAGGGATTCGATTCTTGGGAGCTCTGATTGCCACTGAGTCATTTAGATTGAGTTGCCAACTTTAGAGGGTGCTTAATTCTTCCCATTTACATTCCTTGTCCCCATCTTGCCAGCTCTTACTTCTGATTGTTTCCTTGATGAGTGTGGCAACTCTATCCCAGGTTAACTCGGGAGTGGATTCCTTGGAGTGGAAGATACGTTTGTTTCACTCCTTCCATATTTGCCAAAGAATAAATCCTGGGAGGAGTTGCCAGATGTAGTTCAGAATGGGGTTGCTAAAAGTGATTGAGTCCCATTTTTTGATAGTGTCTCTGATGTTGCCTCTGTTTTGATTGGATCTGCGCATGATTTGAGCCCCCTGGTCCCAGACCGATTGACTGTAGTGACAATCGTTGAAAATATGCTCCTTGGTTTCGTCTTGGCATTGACACAAGACACAGATTGAGGGCCCAATGAATCCTCTTTTCCTGAGGTTATCCCATGTTAGAATTCTATTATGGATGATTAGCTAGAGGAAAGTAGAGACCTTAGGCCAGAGTGCCTTATTCCAAATTTTTCTCCAGATGGTGTCCTTTTCCTAATTGTGGTGATTGCCTTGTAAATAGTAGGCTTATTTTTACCGAGAAATTGCCATAAGCGGAGTGCCCCCATCTGAGGATGTCTGACCCCTCCTTAATGGGGATTTTCCTGCGTCCTTCTTCATATTGCCAGGCTGACAAGTTTAAGTTGGGGAGGATTCCTAGATCTTGGCTGGAGGTCATCCATTGCCGCCAAGTCTGTCTCGCTTCCAGAGGTTTCCAAAGATCCTTTACCTTTAGTGAAGGGGATTGATTGAGAGCTTGTTGGAGGGGTGTGAGCTTTGCTAGTTCATTTAGAGGTTTGAGTTGTTGCCACGAGTCCTGCAAGAAACCTGCACTGTCTCCATTATGTATTTCCCAGAAAGCATGTTTTTGTATTATATCTTTGTTTTGCCAAGTTGTGTTCCAAATGTTCGAACCCTGTATTAGAACGTTGTGTCTGATCAGTTGATCAGGCTGCATGGTGGGAGTGTATTTATTCTTCCATATTTGTGCCCATAATGCATCTGGTGTTTTCATCCATCTCCACCATATCTTGGCCCCTAGAATACAGTTTCTTATGCACTTCATCTAAAACAGTTAATTTTAACTCTATTGAATCTCGTATGTAAAGTCTATTTTTAAATCGTAATAGTCCCTTCTTGTCGATAGTTAGATTTGGTTTATCTGAGTTTGCGATATTGTTTTGAAATTCTTCCATAACCTTAGTGTAAATTCCGTCGTTAATACTTGTCGTACTTATTCTTTGTTCCAGATCGCTTTCTTCCCTACTAGTATTTATCTCAAATAACCCATGGACTCTTCTGCTTAAAGCATCTGCTACTTTATTTTCCTTACCCTTGATTTGTCTGACCTCGAAGTCGAATGCACTCAAGAAATGACATGTTCTAAATATTGTATTTCTTTTTTATAAAAGTCACATTTGTCGAATTTTGCATATAGTTTGTGCTTCCTTAATGTTTGCAGAACTATTCTTAAGTGTTCATCATGTTCCTCCTATATTTTAGAATAGACCAGAATATCATCGATAAATACTACTACGAACTTGTCTAAGTACTAACTGAAAATGTTGTTCATCAAACACATAAATGTGGCTGGTGCGTTAGTGAGTCCGA
The DNA here is from genome assembly GCA_032191745.1 of Picea mariana. Taxonomy (NCBI): domain Eukaryota; kingdom Viridiplantae; phylum Streptophyta; class Pinopsida; order Pinales; family Pinaceae; genus Picea; species Picea mariana. Next base: position 373,246 of record JASDQU010100807.1, on the reverse strand, counting down.
AAGGTATGACTACTGACTCGTAGTGTTTGTATCTTGTTCAAAAATATTTTTTGTTTATGTCCTCGTCCTTTATACTAACTTGATGATAACCGGATCATAAATCCAATTTTGAAAAGATCTTGGCCCAACCAACTTGATCGAACAGATCATTTATCCTTGGTAAGGGGTATTTGTTCTTAATGGTCATTTTGTTCAGTTGTATATAATCGATACATAGTCTTAGAGTACCTTCTTTCTTTTTCACAAAGAGGATTGGTGCTCCCCATGGAGAGACATTCATTCTGATATACTCTTTGTCCAACAATTCCTATAATTGTATTTTTAATTCTGTCAGTTCTGGTAGACTCATTCGGTAGGGTGCTTTTGAGATAGGGGTTGATCTGGGTAGTAAGTCTATGGAGAAATCTATTTCCCTTCTAGAAGGTAATTCTGGTATCTCATCCACAAACATGTCTCTGAATTCACGTAGGATAGCAAAGTCTTCTAACTTGGGCTTATCTTCTTTTACTAATAGATTCATCACTTGGATGGCGTAAACTTGACATCCCTTTCTAATACATTTCTTGAGTTGCATCACTGAAATTTTTTTGACTGATATAGGTTTTGGTATGCCTTGGGCTATTCTAACAGTGCCAAAATTATCTTTATAGCTAAGTATCTTTGTATAACAGTCTAGCACTGCTTTGTGTTGTTCCAACCAATCCATCCCGATAATCATATCATAAGATCCTAGTGGTAGGATGTTCAGATTGGTCCTTATATTTTCACCATCTAAGATGAACTCAAGATCAGAAATAAAGTCAACTACTTTCCTTTTAGTACCTGTTGCTAGTTGTACAAGCCATGATTTTGCATGATTCAGTTTCTTAAGTTTATTCAAATCTACTACATTGAGAGTAATATAACTTAATGTAGCTCTAGGGTCAATTAAAAAAGAAATTTGAGTGTCATTGATTTTACCTTAGATTTCTACCACCGAGGATTGGTGGTCAGCTTGTCGACCATCTATAGCTTCATTTATCCGATGTAGAATTCTGCCCACGTCTCCCACTGTCAAGGATTTCTGCAAATTGTGAACATCAGTTCTGTTTGCTGCAATTAAATGTGGACAGTTCCTCCTTAGATGAGGCTCTCCACACTCCCAACACTTTAATGGCTCACAGGAGTTGTCCAAAAAATTCTTCATTCCCAGGTTTACCGCTACCTTGCATATTCAGATGATTGGAGTGAAAATCCTTCGTTGGGAAACTTTTTGCTGCATTTTGACAAGGAGCTAGCTAATATCCCTTCTTCCGCTAGTCCATTCGATCTTGCTTCTTATCCCTCCAGGTCTTGGGAAACTCTACTCGCTTTTTGTACTGATCATAGCACATTTTTGCTTTCTTGAATACCTCACTCAAGGATTTGGGGCTGTCAAACTCAATTCTGTCCCGGTAGGCTTGTGGTAAACAATTTAAGAATCGCTGAATTTTTACCTTATCCTCTTGGATGTACGGTAAGAACCTTAGTAGTTCCATAAATTTATTTATAAGGTCCTCCATCGTCATCTATCTGATTCATAACTCATAAAATTATTTCGTCTTGCTTTCATAATAGCTTTCAGAAAGGTATTGCTTCTTGAAATGCTTCTTAAAGTCAGACCATTCCAACTGTTTCTCCTTTAGGAACTTTTCCAATTTCAGGTCCTGCCACCAGATGTTGGCCTTCCCCTTCAAATTGTAGATGGCCATTCTTACCTTCATGTTGCTGGAATAGTTGTAGATCTGGAAGTATTTTTTGATATCCAACCACCATGCCTCAACTTCTTCTCTTGTCCGGGATTCTCCGTCAAATGTAGCTGGTTTAATCTTTTTAAATTCTCCTTCAAGGTGGTCTACTTGTTTTCTTTTTCTATCTAGTATAGTTTTGTCCTCAGCTAAAGGTGTCCCTTCAGACGAACTGTCTCCTTTTTCTGTTTCTGGTCCAAAATTCTTGGAGGCCCTTTTGCTGACTTCTTCATCATGGTTATCATCTTTTGGGATTTTCTTGGTTACTATACTACCCAACAGGACTTCATTTATCTCTTGCTGTTCTTGTTGTGCTTTCTTTTATTTTCATTGTCGGCCTTGAAAACTTGTGTTTCAATAATAAGATTCGTCATTTTTTCCAACACCTCCGTGGGTGAGCTTCCATCACTATTCTGTCTTGGATCTCCCAAAGGTCCTTGCTGTGGATTTTCTTCCATCCCGATTTCTTCACTCTTCTGAGCTGCCATAATTTACAAAAAAAGGAAAGGGCTTTATGTTTGAACCATAAGATTTATTAGTTTTTCATACGTCAGAATGTATACTAAGTAGCTAATGTGGCCCTATTCAGGCCTAGTGTTGTATCTTTTTCTCTGATACCATATGTAATGTACCTCAAATTCACCATAAAAAATAAATTCTATGACATAATTCAATTTTGTTTAAGCTTAGAATTTAAGATAAGGTAAGATTCATTTCTGTCAATAATGACATTATTACACCAGTCTAGTTTACTTCGAACATAAAATCTTATATGGATAAATTATGTCCATAATTATATGACTTCCCTTAACTCTCAAACTACTCCAACATACTTATATGTATATATGCAATATCTAAACTTAGGTCGAAGGAACCTTTGAGGTTCAGAGAGTTAAATCTCAGGGTTGTGCACAACTTTCGTTAGATCAAAAGGATCTGGGTGCACAGAGTTTAACCTCTGAGAGGTCGCATAGGAGAGCAACTAAAATGAACAGTGGAGACACTTCGGGGAGAAGTACTGAAGTTTCGAGAGATGTTGGATCTTGCAGAGCAACAAGGAGATTAAGGTCGAGTGTCTTCCAACACTCTAAGGCATTGAATTTCACTATTTCAGAGTTTGAGGTTTGGAGCGGCTGGTGATTATGGAGTCGCTGCATCGTGAACTCCCAGTTCACGAAATCGCACCAACCGTCGGATATGGAGCGCAGTGGATTAAGAGTCATTGGATCAAGATACCTGCATGGGGTTCATTCCTTGGGAGGTGCACAGGAAAAAGGATCTAGACCATTAGATCTAGCACCAAGGTCTAATGGTCGTCAGATCCAAAAGGAGGTGCGACGGGTTTAATCCCTGGGAAGCCACACAGAGGGGTAGAACGGACGGCATAAACTTTGATGAAGAAGTGTTGATTTGTCGTGAATCGTCAGATCTAGAAAAGGTGAGTGAGATTTAAACCTCGTAACAGTAGAAGGCATATGACTCACCAAGTCCCGAAAGCATCGGGACCGTCCATTTTGGAGGACAGGTGTCAAATTTCCAAGCCTGCTGGGGGTTTGGACACCGAGAGTTCGAGGAGAAGGAGTTGTGAGACAAGAAGTCTCGACTCACAAAATTGCGAAACGATTGACAACCTTCTTCAAGGAGGACATGTGGTGAGTGGTCAAGGTTTGGGGAAAATCCCGAAAGGTTGTGGGTCATCGATCCAGTGGGATAGTGGTCGTCAGTTCAAGAGTACTCTGGACCGTTGATCTCTCAAGGGGGAGATTTCAGCATTTCAGGTTCTGGGAGTTCGAAGGAACTAGAATCGTTGCAGCCGGAATCGTGAAATCGTGAATCGTGATACCCCGAAAGCAGTCGAAGGAATAACACCAGGTCACAATGTGGTGGTCACGTGGACGGAGAATAAGGGGTGATCCAAAACTATTAATCCCTTTTCAACATTTCAGTGACCAGGATTTGGAAGGAAAAAAAGTCTGGGAGAGCTTGCAAGCAGGAGTCCCGAAACCCTGAAATGTGAAAGTTGTACATTGGTTCAGAATAGAGAATTGCGCCGAAAATGGGCCACATGCACAGATTTTCTCAAATGGAATTCAACCATCATCATGGATAGTTATTTTGACTCGATTCCTTTCTTGGATATTATTTTGATTTTTCATACTTCTTATCTTTTGAATTCCAGAAACTTTACTAAGGTTTAGTTAGGATGTTTTTCTCTACTGTATTTCCGTATTTGTTGTTTGTATAGTCTGAACTTTTATGCATTGCATAGAATTTATGTATTTCCAAAGGCCCACATCTTTTGAATCACATCTCAACAAAAAAAAGGGGGCTCCATAATATTAAACTAATGTACAGGTATCAATTAATATAAAAATGTATGCATATAATCCTATTAGATGTGTATCCTGGTCATGCAACAATACTTTAGTAATGTTATTACTTTGTTTAGCTTATGACAGAGATACACGAATACTCAGTCATTGTCCTTCCTGGTTATACATCGACATTTCTTAGATCATTATCATCATCTAAGGGAACCTATACAAAGCAATAAAAAAAAGAAGGGAGTCTGAGATTGTCAAAGTAATCAGTTTTTCACATTTAATTATGTTTTTAATTGCAAGGTTGGATCTTCATGACTGCTAGAATAGTAGCCATTTTTACTGTCTGCTATGTGCGCATATAAAGGTGTGTATTATCATTTTTACCGCAGGGAATTCTCTTGAACTCTCCATTAACATTTGTACTTATTTCTACCTATAAGTATGTATAGACCTATAGCTTTCTCTCTCTATATATATAACGATTCGCTGTCATAGGTATAGTTTCATCTTGATTCTAGTTTAATAATTGGAAAACTCAGTTACATGTTACAGTCCTGCATATTTACCTATAGAAATATAAACATGCAAGTATATCTACCTAACTTGGGTCTCATTCTTACACACCAGTAGTTTACACATCAAATCATAGTTAACACGAAGGATCCCATTTTGTTCTCTATGGTTTATGCCATTAAACAATAGTCTAAATTATGAGATTTTGAATACTTAAAGGTGTACAACCTCATGGAAAACAGGACTCTTAAAAACAATCGTGCTAAAATCTGCTTAATTAGTTTAATACTTTCATATACAATAATTTATGTACTTGTCATGCCCTGTACACAGTGACTTGTAATATGATTTGTTATTTCTATTATACCTCTATCCCGGATGAATATCCTCCTTCGTTCCTACCAGTCCATTTACTACAACATTAGAGTTTCTCCTATAACAAATAATTCCTACTATGTTCCTACAGTTTTTCCTATTACAGGAATGGATTATGACATGATAGATTTCTCCCATGGAAGTACTTCAATACAGAATAAACATTTGCATATCACCAGTATAAATGATTATTTAAAATAGAGAAGTAATAGATCAACATATCTGAGCTAGTTTGCAGGAAGGCAAAGGGAACACCCACGTTCCTCCCAACCGTAGAATAGGCAGCAAAAATTTATTTCCTGATTCACCCCCTAGCCTGACCATGAATCCATGAGGGAGAATTTTGAAGACTCCTCCTCAGCAATGTCCACAATTCTAGCAGTTATCTTCTTGACTCACACTTATTAAGAAATGCTCATAACAGCAAGGAAAATCCATAGTCTCTTTTCTCCGCATAATTGGCAGCGTTCGACCTCCTCACATATGCTATTTATCAATTTTGCCCAAGTCTTTTTCCCTCCCTTGTGAATTTTCACATCTTTCTAAATCCCTAATTTTTAGGGGCTTCCAATGACCAAATCACTGATCCTCCACTTGTAACAATCAGCCTAGGGGTAGTTTCAACATGTTCCCCTCTCATGGAGTGATGGTCAGCTAAATTCAATATTGTTGTTCCATTTGTCCTCTTGCAATCAATATAAAATATTATGTATTCATAAAAGTGTCATAGTCAAATAGTTAGTTGAGCCAAATCAGGTCTCTACCCAACAGTCATGTTAATTAATTACAATTATTAAATTCAAAATTCAAAATTTCCATAAATGGAAAAAATTTTCCAAATTCGAATTTACTAAAAATGGAATAAATTTCCAATGAATTTAAATTTCAAAATTATTTTATTTTTGGGGATGTCACATCCTTTCCCCCTTCAGTAAAAAATTGTCCTAAGTGTTCGTTCCTTTCTTGGAACAGGGTTGGATGATATTTCCACAAATCTTCCTCCAACTCCCAAGTGGCCTCCTCAGGACTAAAGTGCTTCCATTGCACCTTTACCTGAGCGACGACTCTGTTCCGAAGTGCTATTTCTCTCCAGTCCAAAATGCGCAGGGGGTCCACCTAGAACTCGCCTTCGGGTTCCACCTGCACCAAGTTCCAATCAATCATATGAGTAGGGTCATGAACATACTTTTTCAACAAAGAAACATGAAATACATTATGAATTCTTAGATTAGCTGGAAATGCAAGTTGATATGGTACAGGTCCAATTCGAGCTAGTATCTCAAAGGGCCCACAAAACCTGGGTGCCATCTTGGCACAGTTCCCTAACTTCAGTGAGTTTTTTCGAACTTTGACCTTCAAATAAACATTGTCTCCCACTTGAAATTCCAAGTGCCTCCTTTTCTGATCTGCATAACTCTTATGTCTATCATGTGCTTCTTTCAAGTTCTATTGTACCTTTCTTACCATGTTCTCCATTTCTTGGAGCATCTCTGGTCCAACCATGAGTCTGTCAGTCGGGTTATCCCAGTTAATTGGAGTTGTACAGTTTCTGCCATACAATATTTCGAAAGGCTTCAACTTAGATGAAGTTTGGTACCCATTGTTATATGCAAATTCTACCAAGTGCAAGCAGTCTTCTCACTTGCTCGGTTTTGTTCTTACGTACATGCGAAGCATATCCTCTATGATATGGTTTGTCTTTTCGGTCTGTCCATCCATTTGTGGATGATAGCACATATTGAAGATCAAGTTAGTGTTTAGTCCTGCAAACAATTCCTTCCAAAAAGTGGATGTAAATTTTATGTCTCTATCTGAAACCACCATTTTAGGAATACCATGCAGTCTAAAAAAAAATTTAATGAATATTTCAGCAACATTTATAGCTTTAAAAGTAGATTTTATAGGAATAAAGTGTGCAGACTTATTGAGTTTATCGATTAAAACCATGATAGAACATTATGTTTCTGAGTTTTAGGAAAACATGTTATAAATTCTAGTGATATAGTCTCCCATTCCCATTCTCGTACTGGTAATGGTTGTAATAGGTCAGCTAGGTGTTGGTGCTTGTCCTTAACCTGCTGGCAATCTTGGCACCTAGCCAAGTACTCTGTTGTTTCACCCTTCATAATAGGCCAGTAAAATAGTTTTGTAAGTCTTGTTATTGTTTTCTGGTAACCTGGATGTCCAGAATACAGTTTCTTATGCACTTCGTCTAAAATAGTTAATTTTAGCTCTATTGAATCTGGTATGTAAAGTCTTTTTTTAAATCGTAATAGTCCCTTCTTGTTGATACTTAGATCTGGTTTATCTGAGTTTGCAATACTGTTTTGAAATTATTCCATCACCTTAGTGTAAATTCCATCGTTAATACTTGTCGTCCTTATTCTTTGTTCCAAATCGCTTTCATCCCTTCTGATATTTTTCTCCAATAACCCATGGACTCTTCTACTTAAAGCGTCTGCTACTTTATTTTCCTTACCCTTGATATGTCTGACCTCAAAGTTGAATTTGCTCACGAAATGACATGTCCTAAATATTGTATTTATTTTTTATAAAAGTCACATTTGTCGAATTTTGTGTATAGTTTGTGTTTAATTATTGTTTGCATAACTATTCTTAAGTGTTCATTATGTTCCTCCTCCATTTTAGAATAGACTAGAATATCATCGATAAATACTACTACGAACTTGTCTAAGTACTAACTGAAAATGTTGTTCATCAAGCACATGAATGTGGTTGGTGTGTTAGTGAGTCCGAAAGGTATGACTACTAACTCATAGTGTTTGTATCTTATTCGAAAAGTTGTTTTGTTTATGTCCTCCTCCTTTATCCTAACTTGATGATAACCAGATCGTAAATCCAATTTTGAAAAGATCTTGGTCCCACCAACTTGATCGAACAGATCATTTATCCTTGGTAAGGGGTATTTGTCCTTAATGGTCATTTTGTTTAGTTGTCTATAATCGATATATAGTCTTAGAGTACCGTCTTTTTTTTTCACAAAGAGGACTGGTGCTCCCCATGGCGAGACACTCAGTATGATATACTCTTTGTCCAACAATTCCTGTAATTGTATTTTTAATTATGTCAGTTCTGGTAGACTCATTCGGTAGGGTGCTTTTGAGATAGAGGCTGATCCGAGTAGTAAGTCTATGGAGAAATCTATTTCCCTTCTAGGAGGTAATTCTGTTATCTCATCCACAAACATGTCTATGAATTCATGTAGGAAAACAATGTCTTCTAACTTGGGCTTATSTCCTTTTCCTAATAGATTCATCACTTGGATGGCGTAAACTTACATCCCTTTCTAACACATTTCTTGAGTTGCATCATTGAAACTTGTCTAACTGATACAGGTTTTGGTATGCCTTGGGTCGTTCTAACAGTGCCAAAATTATCTTTATAGCCAAGTATCTTTGTATAACAGTCTAGTACTRCTTTGTGTTGTTCCAACCAATCCATCTCGATAATCATGTCATAAGATCCTACTAGTAGGATGTTTAGATTGGTCCTTATCTTTTGACCATTTAAGTTGAACTCAAGATCAGAAATAAAGTCAACCACTTTCCTTTTAGTACTTGTTTCTAGTTGTACAAGCCATGATTTTGCGTGCTTCAGTTTCTTAAGTTTATTCGACTCTACTACATCGGGAGTAATATAACTTAACATAGCTCCAGGGTCAATTAAAACATAAATTCGAATGTCATTGATTTTACCTTGGATTTCTACCACCGAGGATTGATGGTCAGCTTGTCAACCATCTATGGCTAGATTTATTTGATGCAAACTTCTGCCCATGTCTCCCACTATCGAGGATTCTTGCAAATTGTGAACAACAGTTTTGTTTGATATAATTAAACGTGGACAGTTCCTCCTTAGATGAGGCTCTCCACACTCCCAAAACTTTAATGGCTCGTGAGAGTTGTCCCAAAACTTATTCATTCCCAGGTTTACAGGTTTACAACTACCTTGTGTATTCAGATGATTGGAGTGAAAATCCTTCCATGGGAAACTTTTTGTTGCATTTCGATAAGGATATGGTTGGTATCCCTTCTTCCCCTGGTCCATTTGATCTTGATTCTTATCCTTCCAGGTCTTGGGAAACTCTACCTGATGTTTATACTGATCATAGCACATTCATGCTTTCTTGAGTACCTCACTCAAGGATTTGGGGTTGTCAAAATCAATTATGTCCCATTAGGCATGTGGTAAACATCTTAAGAATCGTTGGATTTTTACCTTATCCTCCCAGATGTATGGTACGAACCTTAGTAGTTCTAGAAATTTATTTATAAGGCCCTCCATCATCATATATCTGATTTGTAACTTGTAAAATTATTTCGTTTTCCTTTCATAATAGCTTTCAGAAAGTTATTGTTTCTTGAAATACTTCTTAAAGTCGAACCATTCCAACTGTTTCTCCTTTAGGCCCTTGGCCAATTTCAGGTCCTACCACCAAATGTTGGCCTTCCCCTTCAAATTGTAGATGGCCATTCCGACCTTCATGTTGCTGGAATAGTTGTAGATCTGGAAGTATTTTTTGATGTCCAACAACCATGCCTCAACTTCTCCTGTCCTGGATTCTCCGTCAAAGGTAGCTGGTTTAATCTTTTTAAATTCTCTTTCAAGGTGGTCTACCTGTTTTCTTTTTCTTTTCGGTATAGTTTTGTCCTCAGCTGAAGGTTTCCCTTCAGATGAACTGTCTCCTTTTTCTGTTTCTGGTCCATAATTCTTGGAGGCCCTTTTATTGATTTCTTCTTCATTTTTATCATCTTTTGGGATTTTCTTAGTTACTATAATACCCAGCAGGACTTCATTTATCTCTTGTTGTTCCTGATATGATTTCTTCAATTTTTCATTGTCGGCCTTGAAAACCTGTAGTTCAACAATAAGATTCCTCATTGTTTCCAACACCTCTGTGGGTGAGCTTCCATCATTGTTCTATCTTGGATCTCCCAGAGGTCCTTGCTACGTATTTCCTTCCATCTTGATTTATGCACCCTCCTAAGCTGCCATAGTTTACAAAAAATAGAAAGGGCTTTCTGGTTGAACCATAAGATTTATTTGTTTTTCATACGTCGAAATGTATACTAAGTAGCTAATGTGGCCCTATTTGGGCACAGTGTTGTAGCTTTTTCTCTGATACCATATGTAATGTACCTCAATTTCACCATAAAAAAAAAAATTCTATGACATAATTCAAGTTCGTTTAAGCTTAGAATTTAAGAGAAGGTAAGATTCATTTATATCCGTAATGACATTATTACACTAGTCTAGTTTACTTCGAACAGAAAATCTTATGTGGATAAATTTTGTCCATAATTCTATCACTTCCCTTAACTCTCAAACTGCTCCAACATACTTATATGTATATAGGAAATATCTAAACTTAGGTCGAAGGAACCTTTGAGGTTCAGAGAGTTAAAGATCAGGGTTGTGCACAACTGCCGCTAGATCAAAAGGATTTGGGTGCACAGAGTTTAACCTCTAAGAGGTCGCGCAGGAGAGTAGCTGAAATGAATAGTGGAGACACTTCGAGGAGAAGTACCGAAGTTGCGAGAGTCATTGGATCTTGAAGAGAAGCGAGGAGATTAAGGTCGAGTGTCTTCCAACACTCTAAGGTGTTGATTTTTTCTATTTCGGAGTTCGGGGTTTGGAGTGCCAGGTGATTATGGAGTCATTGTATCATGAACTCCCGGTTCGCGAAATTGCACCAGCCGTTGAATCTAGAGTGCAGTGGCCTGAGAGCCGCTAGATCAAGATACGTGCACGTGGTTCAGTGAATACTGGAGAAAGATAGAGAAAACACAAAAGAAATTTATAACCTATAATCTCAAAATTAAAGGAAACTAGATACCTATAAAACATGGAAGACAAGAGGCTACCTAAAATACAACCTATCCCATCATACCCTCTTTCTTGTTGTTTACACTTTTATGAATTGACCAAAATCAAGTAAAGTGTCCCTATAATTAACAACATACAAAATATCAAGAACATTGGTCCATTGTATAGTGTTGGGGTTCAATACAAGCATTGTTCATCAACATCTATTTCTTCATAAATGTTTGTGTATGTCATTACAACCTCAATTATTTCATATTTAGGAATAATGTTTTATGGATTGCAAATTGAAACATTTGGCCCTGGTGAAAGTCTCAATTGATGAATGTATGTCACGCAATACTTCCAATTAAGCATGTTTTGTTGGTCATCCTCCATATTCGTCACTTGAACTTCAAGAAAAAAACTTCTATGTTTTTATATATTTGCACCTCTTCACGATAGAATCAGGATGTGTCTAACAAAGAAACTTCATAGCCATCCATCCTGCATAATTTCATTACAGGATTAACAATATCAACATCCAAAATGAAAGTAGAAGCATGGCAAAAAATGGTGTGTTAAGTTTCAAAATCAAGGAAGTGACTCAGAACATGTACATTAGTTTGGTTTCTAGGTTTTTATAATCATATCATTTGCATTATTAATCATTTGAAGTCTTGCAAATAGGTTTTGGGTACAATTGACAATTTGACCATGTGTTTCCCCAATAGTGCACTTGGCCCCTAAAATCTTATTTTGCAAATTAAAATTAATTTCATGTGCATATATCTCAAAAATAAAATTGATGACTTGGATCAAATTCCATAGACAAACATGAAAGACATGGAGAGAAACTTTGATTCCATTAAAGCAACATTCCGCACAAATACTATACTTTAGCCTCCAAGGGCCTTTTGTACACATTTTTTGGTTGTCTTTCAAGTTTATCTTCAAATTCCAAAAGAGGATATGTTGAAATTTTTTAGGAATACAAACTCAAACACAAGTGACAAAATTCATTTATGAGGCTCAAAACTATGAAAAGGCCGATTAAAAATATTTCTGACAAATAAGGCAGATTTTTCTTCATAGATTATGAAAACTGCCAAGATGAGGACAAAATAAGGAATCCAACCACTCATTATAAATATCTCGGTGGTTATTATTCTTCACAACAAAATGTTAGACAAATTGATGTCAGAAGGAAGAGTTATAGATTTATTAAATACAAAAACCAAAGGGTCTTATTGACACTCATTTTAATTAAATTGTAATGATTTTTCTGTGGTTGCTCCAATTTTAATTTTGACCTCAATATCACTCATGAATTTTAGTGTTCGTTACGAGGAGTGAACAATTGAGTTTTGGGTCTCAATTGAGAGGGTAAAGGGGCATGAATTTACTAGATCCTGAACCACTCCCAATGCCTGTCGATGAGATAGAAAAGTGTGTAAACAAACCAAAGAGCCATGACAATTGCTTTTTCAAGTAATAAAATATATAATATGAAAAAAAAAATGAGATATGATCTTGTGGACGATTTATGGAGTTTTTATCAAGTCTAGGAGTAGATGGTTGTTGGGCATGCCAATTTGAGGAAGAGACTTTAAAATTTTGATAGCTATCTACAATTAATCATTTCTTCTACTATCTAGGCCATCTTGGAGATAAATGCTTAAATTATCTCCAATCTAGCCATTTTTTTTCTAATTTTTGCTAGCTCCTCTTTCAAGGAAGAATTTTCTACCTCAAGTTGTCTCTTGTTGTCAATGCACTACATTCTCATGATTTGGAAATTTTTCTACAAGTTATGAATTTGCTTCTCCAAATCATTTTCATTGATTTGTACATACTCTTCCTTGTCAATCTTGTCCTCTACTAGGCTCTTCCATTCAAGGGATTCATCCCTTGCCGCCTCTATCTCATTTAAGGTGAGTTGCTTCACATGATTTGTAAGTGGTGTTGTTTCCTTTTTCTCCTCTCATTCCCCTAATAGGATCTTAGTAAATATAAGATTGTCCTCCAAGTATACTATGATGGAGGATATAGTTGGGATAATCTTGGAGATTGTTTGAGATTTAGTTCTTTCCATGCTTGATTAATATCTAGTCTTCCCTAGAGATGGGGTATTTTCTTTGATTTTCAAAGGGTTTATATCTTGTGTCCCCATTTTGAATAAGGTGGAAGCTATTTATTTTTGTAAATATTCCACCTTGATCATTTTTTGATATATATATTTTTTTTGAGACCTATACCTTCCCAAATGTCTTCTTCCTCATGTCTCTTTCTTGACTGGGTTCCTAGATAGATTGTCGGGAGGCCAAAAATGTTTATCTATCCATGGTCTCAAATTATTCCCAATGTACTCTAACAAATTATATTTCCATAACATCACATACCAGAAATTTTATGAGTTAATCGTGGGCCAAGGCCTCATATTTCCCTTCATTAACCTTTGAATTCATTTCTCTTAAATACTATAGTAGGAAATAATTAATTCTCAATTTTTTTTCAAGTCTATCTTGAAAAAAATTCTTGATCTAATGCAAGAACCTGAAATGGTATGCATATAACATACTAAAAATTCCCTCATAAGTGATATACTTTAGTAGGTGGTAGGATACTTGATCCCATAGGTTTGTAAGAGTATCTCTTTTGACCCCATTCTTGTTTCACTTAGGTTCTACATAAATTAGGAAAAATAGTTTATTAGCATTGATTACAATCTTCCTTTCATATTTATCCTAAGGTAAACCCATCAAAAGTCCATAATCTTCTCTAATGATGGATTCATGAACCTACATTACCAATCCTCTCACTACTATGATGTATTCTTGACCTTTGATATTTTGAAAATTATATTCAAATTCAAGAGCTATMATATCAACATATCCTTGTAGTTTATCAAAATAAACTATCCAATTGGGTTGTTGGTAGACCACAACAACCTTAGTATTGTTGTATATCCTAAAGGTATTTATAGTATCACTCCTATTGAATCCTCCCCTAAATTTCACAAAGAATTCCTTCTCTGTGAATCTTGAAGGTCGTGTGTGGGCATATTTCTTATAACTTAGAAAACTAGAGAATGAAAAAATGAGATATTTTGGCTTTCTTTGTGTGACATCCCCAAAATGTAAATTATTTTTGAATTCGAAAATTGTTAGGAAAAATATTATGTTTATGGTAAATTCGAATTTGGGAAATTTTTGCCATTTTTTGCAATTTGCAATTTCGAATTTGGTAAATTGTAATTAACTATTATGACTGTTGGGCAGAGATTCTATTTGACCCAACTAACTGTTTGACTATGACACTTGTATGAAAACATTATATTTTATATTTATTGTAGGAGGAAAAATGGAACAACCATGTTAAAATCAGCTGACCATGACTCCATGAGTTGGGAACATGTTGGAACTACCTCAGGGATGATTGTTACAAGTGGAAAATCAAGGATTTGGCCATTGGCAACCCATGAAAATCATAGATTCATAAAGCTATGAAAATTCCCAAGGAGAGAAAAAGACCTAAGCAAAAATATGGTTTTAAATAGCATATGTGAGGAGGTAGAACGCTGCCAAGTATGCTGGGAAAGGAATTGCCTCTTTTTGTTATGAACACTATTTTATGAAGTGTGAGGCAAGGAGGAGTATGTTGGGAAAATGTATTACCAATTTCTTGTTGTTATGAACACTACTGGCTGAGTGTGAGGCAAGGAAAGATTTTCTTAATTTGAATGACATTGCCGAGGAGGAGTTCTGAGTTATCCCTCATGAATTCATGGTCAGGCTAGGGGGTGAACATGACAAGTGATTTTGGATGCCCTGTTCTACGGTTGGGAGGAACGTGGTTGTTCCCTTTATCTTCCCACAAAGTATTTCAGATATGAAATCTTCTCTTCTCCATTTTGAATGATTATGTATACCTACTATATTGCATCTAGTTGAATGATTGTATCTAATTACTGTATTGCATCTGGTTGAATGATTGTATCTAATCACTGTAATACATCTAGTTGAATGATTGTATCTAATTGTTGTAATGCATATGTTTATATGATCATATATCTAAAGAATGAGATTGCTATATCTGAATTGAATTATTCTGTCTCTGTGGAGTGAATTAGATCACAGCTATAATGCAATCCTTAAAGGTTTGTATGGATACAATAATCTGAACCACTCTTTATGACTGGATTAGATTCTGTATGTAAGTTAGAATTTATTTTAATTACTAGGTCATGGGGTGGATTGATGTGATTTAATTATGAAAGTGATCAATTTCTAAAAACTCGACTTTTGTTATAATAGAGACATTTCCTTTAGGTTGAAATTCCGGTATGATCATCTGAGCATGAACAGTTTGAGAACTAGTCTATATGTATATTGGAATAAATATATTTCTGTAAATGCAATTTAAATTCACAAAAGAAATATAGAGCCTAATGTATACATGAATAGTTGTATGTATAAATAAATAAATATATATATATATATATATATATATATATAGATAGATAGATAGATAGATAGATAGATAGATAGATAGATAGATAGATAGATAGATATAGTTCTTTCCTATGGGCAGACATTACAATGAAATACATAACCCTAGGGCTACATAAACCTTTACGCATATACAAAAATATAAGCATATATCCATAGGAATTCTTCCTATATTCTAAATATGAGGAATTGTCGACATATCTATAACTACAAGTATAAATTAAATGCATCAGAGTTGGAATACTCTAGTTAAAGAGACATCCAATATACTTCATCTAATTTTAAATCGAATATAGTAGACCAAAAGATACCAGTAAATCCATTGTTAAACTATGGAAAAAACTCTTTCCTTTCTTTAACGGGATGGGCCAATGGTATAGAACAGAGTCGAGTTTCATAAATAATGAATACAATGTTTGAATTTGAGAGACATAATTAATTTGACCCAGATTATCATTTCGAGTGAATTTGACTAGGACTCTCTTTAAATAATTAAAGAAAATAAGTATAGTACATAGTGGGCCAGAATCTTTGTTAAACTACAGATTCAATACTTATACAAGAACTAGAATTATGCCATAAATGAAAGAACGACCCCAAAGGTTTACTCCAAAAAACGTTACAGTAGACACATAACTAATTACAACAGAGATAGTTTAATCATGATCTTCTTAGATGATGCTAGAATCTACAGGGTTAGCCCGAGATGTGACAGGTTCAGAACCCAAATACCTTTTGTGTAGGAGGTAGTGACGGGTATCCGAGGATTGCACAGATGGAGACCCTGGAAGTAATCAAATCCTGTAAAACATTAGTCTTTATTCAAGAAATAAGTATTAAATAAAAGTAGATTACAGTCAGACTATGCAAGTTAAACCGATGTTTCCTTTCAGAAAGATACTTATCTTGTTGATGCGTGGGTTTGAACCCTTGCCCCATCACATGCTGTCTGTTTAAGTGTTCGAGCCGAGGGAGGAGGACGTAGTACATTCTCTGATGGGTCCTCACGACAACAAGGCCCACCATTAGTTATAATAACAAATGTTCATAGACAAAATTCTTAGCTTTTAAACTATATAAATTCGCCACAAGAGAAAGATGAGGCAATAACACAGATTTTTCATAGAGATTATGGACACGATTCAAGGGTGAAATTTAAATAAATCCTGAACCAAATCTGTAACGAACTTATATACTTAACCAACAATATCAACAGTAAATAATGGATTCATTCCATAGGAATTTCCTATATAATAATCAAGTACCCTAAAAGTCGATGATAACCTCAGTAAAAAGAATACCAATCGAGGGTCTGACAGAATTATAGAATGACGATTCCACCCGTTGTAGGAGAGGTAAACGAAGTAAAGTTTAACATATTAACCTATTCAAACAAAAACAATATACACTTATGAACTATGCACAGGACCAACCTATCTCCGTGAGACTCTTTGAGGAAGAACGGTAATAGGAATAATGAAAAAAATCGGCTTATATACCATGACTTAAGCAGTTCATTGGGATACTTTTCATAATAACGCTACCTTCCATAGTTAAATGAAAGCCCATAACTTATGTGTGATATGAAGAATGCTTTCGAGAAACCCCAACTTCGAAAGGTTTTGGTAACTACTATCGAGGGATCTCAATCGCCTGACCATAGAAGGAATAACGAAGATCTCAGGGAGGAACCGTTTTCCTTTAAGACTAAGGGTTACCTCTAAAGAAACTGCGAAGAAAATTTCGGCAAAGAAGAACATAATAGGCGCAGAAAGGATACTATAATGACTGATAGAACAAATGAATACTTAACATTTCCGAGGAGTACACCCCTTATTAGCTCTTTCGGTAATGGGCTTAAGAAGAACTTACCAGGGTCTCAATCACATTGTTAGATACACCATGGAGCGACCTCCTTTACTCACATAATTAGCCTCTAAAATTTGGGTCAAGCAGAACCTCTTCGAAAAGAAAAACTTAGGAATGATAAACTGTAAACCTACTTTGAACCCTACGCATCACTTCGATGCCTTGTAGTAAATGCAATGAGTGTGGAGGATGGGTAGCCATGTGATAGTGGCAGAGTGAAAGTGACACCTCATTTATGGGTCCCTGTAAATACAAGGGAAGCAGAGGGCGGCCATTAATTGAAGCTACAAAGCTTTAAATTTTACGACAGTATACCTCCTCCTCCACTCAAATAATGGTTTCGATTTGAAATCGTCATAACTCAGGTTGAAGACTTAGTAGTTGGGTTAGTTGTTTGGTGTAAGAGAAAAGTGAAATTCCCGATGCATGACTCTTATGACTAAGTACCAGCTAAAACTACCTAGGATAACACCCACACGGGGGTTTCTACGTAAACTTGGTATTCTTGTGAGTTTTAAAAAGTGAGTTGCAACGTGCATTGTAAACTACCGCCTTACATAAGTATTTATATGGGTAAAAAGAAAATTTACAAAGCAGAAAGGGGGCTTGCCAAAGTCTTGAGGACCTTTCCTTATAACTTTCTACTCTTGACATAAATAGGGAATCTTGTGGTAAGTATAAATCCAAGAGTTGTAGCAAGGATTTTATTTGAGATTTATGAAGAAAGGCTAGTACAGAGTTTCATAATCAAGTTGACGACAGGGTTGCTTAATTAAAACCCTTTTCTACCAAGAATTTATGTATAGGCAAATTTTTTTGGAGGTAAATATGAGGATCATTACACCTTGATTCCTAATGGGAAGGAAAAGAAAATCATAGTAAGGGGTATAGGATGGCATCAGGGGAGTTGAGGATAGATGAAAAACATACACAATATGTAGCTAAAATGGTAATTGCTAAAGAGGAATGTGGAGTTGGTAGGGTATAACTTCATGTTTTTAAAACATCTTATGCCTTTAGAGTGATAAGGTAGTATTTCCTATACAAAGGATGCTTTCTTTGGGTTTAGAACTTAAAATGATTGTATTTCCTATGTGATTTTGGAGGTTTAATGTACTTTGATGTTTCAAGTGCATAGGTTTTCATGCTTCATTTTTGCAAGTGACACTAAAAGGAAAATCAAGAGTATACCCATTCATCATCTAATAATGTGAGATTGCATAGAAAGCTAAGTATCCAATTAACAAGCATGAAAGAGTTAAGAGGAACATGTGCATATCAATGGCATGAAGATTTGGTGAATTAAACGATATGATAGCATCAAGATGTGTCTAACAAAGAAACATCATAACCATGCATCCTGCACAATTTAATTACAAGATTCACAATATCAACATCCAAAATGCAGGTATAAGCATGGAAGAAAATGGTGTGAAGTGACAAAATCAAGGAATTGATCGAGACCATGTACATTAGTTTGGTTTATAAATTTGTTTAAACATATCACATGCATTCTTAATCATTGAAAGTCTTTCAAATAGTTATCGTGTTCCCAAAACAAAGATCGTACTCCAAAGTTATGCCCCCCGAAAGTTGATACACCAAACTAAACAAAACGGGTCCACAAAATTGTTGGCTTTTCATCTTCCAGGGTTAGGGTTTTTTATTTTCTTTATGTAAAAAAGGCCTTGCATCCTCATTGTAACAATAATCTTCTTTTAAATGCGAGTAGATGTCACATCTCTTCGTAGAGATAAGTTTCCACCATTCTAGCGAGTCTTTCACTCTATATTTTTATAGTGTTTGTACATTTTCACTCATTAATGGAAATTGTGCATCACTGTATCTCTGTGTTTATGGTTGAATATCTAATATATTTTTGTTATATTATTGGATACCCGAGACATATATGTACATTTCTTTATTATATATTTTCTGTCATTTCGTGCCGAAAACAATATAGATTATTGATATCAAAGGAGGATGCTCTTGATATTTTTTCAGTGCATGTCCCCGATGAGGTCTAAGTTTACAAACTTTGGTCTTGAGATTGTCTAACTTGATGAAAATTTCTCTCACACTCCAAGTAAACCCTACATTGAGGAAGAAAAGAAAAATGACAGAGAAGAAGATTCTATCAATTTGTTTCTTTAGCAAGCTCTCACGCGACAGAGGGACAAAATTATGGAGAATTTTTCTAGCATCCTTCAACGTCTGGCGATAGAAAAATGTCCATATTTATCAAGCAACCACTTTGGAAGAACCTCTCCTTTCAAGGTATAGGTTAATTTTGACATTCCCATATTTGAAGGCTAGATAGATGCGGATTCCCTAGACAAATGGTTAAATATGCTAGAGGGTTGTTTCTCTATTCACAATTTTTCTGATAGGGAAAAGAACACCTTCATACTCCTGAAGGCTCTCCCCCATGCTAAAAATTGGTGGGAAACTTACTGGGAGAAAATTTCCACAGAGGAGTATGGAATAGATGGGTCTAGCCCACTTGATATTTTTTTGTTGATGCGGTCAAGGAACAATATTACCATGTGTAATGTCCCTTTGCAAATAGGAGCTCTAGAGAGGAGGCTTAATGGTCTAAACCACCGCATTAGACTATAGCCAGGGCCAAAGAGGGGTAAACAGGGTTACTAGAGGTCACTACAATGACAGGTGTTATATTC
This sequence comes from Picea mariana, assembly GCA_032191745.1. Taxonomy (NCBI): domain Eukaryota; kingdom Viridiplantae; phylum Streptophyta; class Pinopsida; order Pinales; family Pinaceae; genus Picea; species Picea mariana. The sequence continues at coordinate 353,384 of JASDQU010100807.1, read as the reverse complement.
AGAAAGCGACATTGAGCTAAAAAGGGTTAAAAGCGCTTTTAAGTCATTATGGCTAAAAATAGAAGTCAACACTCAATTAGGGTTTCAACAATGATTTAGGGTTTTGGAAGTCAACAGTAAATTAGGGTTTCAGCATGATTTACGGTTTTGGAAAGCTATAAAGGATGGGTCAATGACCTAATTCATCATTATGCAGATTATGACTTGTCATTGAGGAGAAGAGGCGCATCTTAGGAGAGATAGTTCAATGTATTCCAGGAGGAAGACACGAGTTGACTGATTTCGGTGTTGAAAGACACACCCTAGTCACCGGGAAGATCATCTGGGTCTTCCATCATTCTTCATTGATTCCGCAGTGCTCCCATATTATCTGTATTATCTTTTAGTTACGTATTTGTATTCCAGATAAGATCCTTTTGTCTTTTGATCTAGCCGAGTGTTGTTATTTTATTCAGCCGCAGTTGCTTATTTGTATTCCACCTAAGATACTTTGTCTATTGATCTAGTCGAGTATTGTCAGTTTATTCAGCCACATTCCGCCATTTTGTAATCCACAGAGATATCATAATACAAACTTTGCAGTCCTTTGTCGTGTTTATTATTTGTATGATCATTTATATGCTGTAAACCTTTGATCCTAAACACACATTAGCAGTGCTTCCTAGACTAGCCAAGTGAGGAACATTACAGTGGTATCAGAGCTATAGTCTTTCTAGCCTGTGACTAAAGACAATGAGTGCAAAAAAATACCCAGAGGTTCGTGAACACATAGGTGATGAATATGTCACTTACAACAGGCATTAGGAAACAAGGCATAGGCCTGATTTCCCCCCTTTTCCTCCTAGCTCAGAGGAAGAGGAAGAGGCACATAGAGAAGCAGAGAGAAGGGAAGAGCGTGAGGCTGAGCGCTAGGCAGAGAGGATGCTAAGAGATAGATATGAGCGACCAGAGGGCGGTGGAAATGCCCTTGTAAATCTAGAGGCAGCTTTCATGCAGATTATCAACGATATGTTAGCTAGTCAACCGACCATGTCTCAGTCCTTGGCATAAGTGGTTGATAGATTGGATAGAGTGGGTACCCCAGATACATAAGTCCCACATGAAGCACAGGGGAACTCGGGAGCAGGAAATAGACCCCAGTCACCCTCTCGCACATACACCTCTGCAAGTAGGATTACCATACCCTTGTTTCCCAGTTTCCAGAGGGCACCCTCGGTAGCAGCACCACCACTGATACAACAGAGGCCACCCACTCATGAAAACGACATTGCAGAGTATAGGAGGGAGTACGCAGCATTGGGTCATGACATCCATCAGGACATGACCTTAGTCGAGTACTGTGGACTCGGACACAGGAACCGCCCCAGAGAGCTATAGAGGGGAGGACTACAACAACAACAGGGGAATAACATCAATTTCATCTGAAAAGTTGGGAAACTCACCATCCCTTCTTTTGAAGGATCATCCAAATCCATCGCTAGAGCTTGGGTACAGAAGCTAGACACGTATTACAAGCTCAACCAGATGACCGAGACAGAGGCCATCAGTTTCACGACCTTACACTTGGAGGGTGAGGCACATGAGTGGTGGTATCATGGACTGGTGACATTGGATCACAATTGCATCATCTCCTATAGGAAGTTTACATATAGGCTCATGGACAGGTTTGAGAGGAAGGATCCGGAGATACACTTCAGGGATCTAGCCCAGTTGAGACAAACTGGCATAGTAGAGGCATTCATCACAAAGTTTCAATGCCTAGTCATGGCAGTGATAGATATATCAGAGCCCAAGCTAATCATGTTATTCATAGAAGGACTCACAAAGCCTTTGAGAGGATGGGTGAAGGCATACATGCCTCCCACTTTGCAGGATGCAATCCTTCGCACTCGAGATCTGGAATACTCAGTGCCAAAGACTAAAACTTTCTCCAAACTATTTGTGACCTAGAGGGATCGAGACAGGAATCCATTCCAGAGATAATGGAAGGGCAAGGAGAAGTTGCATGATGAGACTAGGAAATGGGATTCAAAGATCAGGATGGGAAGATGGATTTTCTAAGAGGTATGTCGATAGGAGCACCTAGGATAGTTTCGGCCAAGAGGATGGAGAGGATATTTAGACATGGGGATGTAGCATATGTCACAGAATTCTTGATCACTACTTAGAAGAATTCAGAAGGTAGACAACAATACCATACAGAGATCAAGAATTTATTGGGACGACATCAGCAGGTCTTTAAGGTAATTCCACCGAGGAGACCACCTGATAGGGGATTTGAGCACACCATTGAGTTGGAGGAGGGGGGCAAACCTATGATCACCCCCCCTATCGTCATCCTATGAGGTTCAAGGATGAGATAGAGAAGGTAATCAAGGAATTGTTGGCGATGGGACACATCAGACTGAGAAACAACGCATTTTCTTCTTCAGTTGTCTTAGTTTTGAAGAAGGATGGCACCATGAGGATGTGCATTGATTACCAAGCCTTGAACAAGAAAACCATCAAGAACCGGTACCCTATTCCACGCATTGACGAGTTGATGGATTAACTGCATGGGGCAGTTTTCTTCTCAAAAATTGATCTACGCTCTGGATATCATCAGATCATCATCCGAGAGCAGAACATAGAGAAGATAGCATTTCAATGTCATTTTGGACACTTCGAGTTCCTAGTTATTCCATTTTGTCTACCCAATGCACCCACTACATTCCAGTATTGCATGAACCATATATTCAGGTATCAGTTAAGGAAATCAGTATTAGTTTTCTTCAACGACATCTTGATCTATATCCGGTCATGGCAAGAGCATATGAGGCACATGGATGAGGTAGTGAGCATCATGGAGGCACAATCATTATATGCCAAAGATTCCAAGTGCGAGTTTGGTATGACAAAGATTCTTTACTTAGGCCACATCATCAGTGCACATGGGGTACATGTGCACCAACAGAAGATGAGGGCCATTCTAGATTAGTTGATGCCAAAGAATGTGACAGAATTGAGGATCTTCTTTGGGATATACAGCTTGGAGAACCGCTGACATATATTACCAAGCATGGGGCCTTCATATGGACCGATAAATCACAGAAATCCTTTGATCACATGAAGTAAGTCATGGGCACTTGTCCAGTGTTGGCACTACCAAACTTCACCTTGCCATTTGTACTAGGGTGTGACGCATCCGCTGAACGGATCAATGCAGTTTTGATGCAGGGAGGACACCCCATTTTATTCAAGAGCCAAAATATTATTCAACCTGAGAGGTTGTACTCCATTTATGACAAGGAAATGTTGGCAATCATGCATGCCTTGACCAAGTTCAGNTAAATCACAGAAATCCTTTGATCACATGAAGTAAGTCATGGGCACTTGTCCAGTGTTGGCACTACCAAACTTCACCTTGCCATTTGTACTAGGGTGTGACGCATCCGCTGAATGGATCAATGCAGTTTTGATGCAGGGAGGACACCCCATTTTATTCAAGAGCCAAAATATTATTCAACCTGAGAGGTTGTACTCCATTTATGACAAGGAAATGTTGGCAATCATGCATGCCTTGACCAAGTTCAGACAATATTTGGTGGGCACCAAATTCGTGGTCAAGATGAATCACAACAATTTGAAGTATTTCCTTGAGTAGAAGGACCTCACTGAGCACCAACAGAAATGGGTGACGAAGTTATAGGCATTCGGCTTTGACATAGAGTATGTCAAGGGGAAGAAGAACATTGTGGCCGATGCACTATCGAGGAGACCTGCGACATGTTCTTTGATGGAGATTTCAGTAGATTGGAAATCCCACTTGTTAGTGGAATATTCCAAGAACAAGTTTGCTTGTGAGGTGATGGATGGAAAGATACAGGAGGACCGATATAGGGTCATTGACAATGTCATATTTTACAAGGATAGATTCTACTTGGTGCCAGATTCATCATTCACCTCTAGCAGGCCATTCGGGGTTTTTCAAAACCTAAAGACAAATCAGAGAGAGGTTCTCATTGAAGGGACTTAAACAAGACGTTATGAAACACGTGAGTGTGTGTGACTTGCCAACAGAACAAGTCAGAGAATGCTCTTCCTGTAGGGCTACTTCAGCCACTCCCCATTCTAGAGCAGAAATGGGAGAGTATATCTATGGAATTCATCACAAGTCTACCCAAGGTCCAGGGTAAGGACTGTATCTATGTAGTGGTTGACATATTGACCAAGTTTTTTCACTTCTACGCCATACCGACAGAGTACAACGCAATTCAGGTAGTCGAGATTTTCTTCAGGGAGGTTTTTAAACTTCATGGGTTGCCGAAGAACATCGTCAGTGATAGGGACAATCGGTTCATAGGGACATTTTGGAGAGAGTTGTTTCAGTTGGTGGGGAAAGAGTTGACACCTAGAACCAACTATCACCCTCAAATAGATGGGCAAAACGAGATTTTCAACAAGTGGGTTGAAGGCTATTTGAAGAACTATGTAGGAGGACAACAGAGAACGTGGGTAAAGTGGCTACATTTAGGACAACATTGCTAGAATACCACCTTCCACATGTCCATTGGTATGAAACCCTTCTGATCATTGTACAAATATGATGCTCCCACTTTGGTAGACTTAGTCTTCAGGGTGAGCAGAGCTCCCAAGGACAAGGATTGGATCATAGAGAGTCAGGAGATTCTCAAGTTGTTGAAAGAGAACCTGCAGATGACGCAAAACTGACAGAATATAAGTGTGGACAGGCATAGGATAGAGCGCAGCTTTGAGGTTGGATATTTGGTTTTCTTGAGACTCCAAAGCTACAGACAATCATCTCTGAAAAAGAGTGGGGTCAAGAGGATCATGCACCTAGTAGGCGAGGTTGCTTATGAGCTAGAGCTTCCAGAGGGGAGAAAGATTCATAATGTTTTCCACATGTCTTGCCTAAAAAAGGTAGTGGGAAAATTCATTAGAACATAAGAGGAGCTTCTCCCATTGGATGAGGAGGGACAGTTGGAGTTAGTTCTGCAGGAGGTTTTGGAGTTTCGGGAGTGAAAACTGAGGAGCAGGGTCATCAAAGAATTTTTTATCAGATGGAGAGGGCTTCCATTAGAGGACGCTACCTGGGAGAGCAAGCAATTTCAGGAAGGGAGGACTGTAATGTCCCTTTCCAAATAGGAGCTCTAGAGAAGAGGCTTAATGGTCTAAACCACCCCATTAGACTCCAGCCAGGGCCAAAGAGGGGTAAATAGGGTTACTAGAGGTCACTCCAGTCACAGGTGTTATATTCAGAAAGTGCCATTGACCTAAAAAGGGTTAAAAGTACTTTTAAGTCATTATGAGCTAAAAATAGAAGTCAACAGTGAATTAGGGTTTCAGCAGTGATTTAGTGTTTTGGAAGTCAACAATGAATTATGGTTTCAGCATGATTTAGGGTTTTGGAAAGCTATAAAGGATGGGTCAGCGACCTAATTCATCATTATGTAGATTATGACTTGTCATTGAGGAGAAGAGATGCTTCTCGGGAGAGATAGTTCAGTGTATTCTAGGAGGAAGACACCAGTTGGCTGATTTTGGTGTTGAAAGACACACTCTAGTCACTAGGAAGATCATCCAGGTCTTCAATCATTCTTCATTGATTCCGCACTGCTCCCATATTCTAGGTATTATCTTTTAGTTGCTTATTTGTATTCCGACTAAGATCCTTTTGTCTTTTGATCTAGCCGAGTGTTGTTATTTTATTCAGCTGTAGTTGCTTATTTGTATTTCCGCTAAGATCCTTTGTATGTTGATATAGTCGCTTATTGTCAGTTTATTCAACCATATTCAGCCATTTTGTAATCCATAGAGATATCATAATACAAACTTTGCAGTCCTTTTTTGCGTTTATTATTTGTATGATCATTTATATGATGTAAACCTTTGATCCTACACACACATTAGTAGTGTTTCCTAGACCAGCCAAGTCAAGAACATTACACCATGTTGGAAACTACGAAGACCACTACATGATATGGGCCAAGTTCGGTCAAGAGAGGGGCCAAGTACTGTCAGAGTTCACCAATACCTTCCATACATTGTGCACCAAGATGGGTATGAAATACTTCGAGTGACATTTGGTTCTGAAATACCATGGGGCTCTACACAGATACATCTAAACCGAAATGGATTTTCTGGACATCTCGTCACCGGATACTGCTTATCAATATGTTGTTAAAATCAAGAAAAAATTTGAGCACTGGAACAAACGGGAGGTCGGTTTTGGAAATATGAAACAACCAAAGCATGGTAAAGACGGTCCTAACAAAAAACCTACTAGAAACTCGTCTAATCCATAGAAGGGTAATGGAAATACGAAGAAGGACATTGGAAAATAATGTGATTTCCAAACAATTCCCCATCACAACAATGATGAATGTCGCTCAAAACAGTCATTGGTGGTCGAGATCAAACACAAGGAGTTGAACCCTCATTCAGAATCTAATTCATAAGATACTGGTAGAATACATATCATTGACGCAGACCCCACTGCTATTGTCGTGAGCACACCAATTCAACCAAAAGAACCAACAGATCCTAAAGATGGGGAGCATTTTTTTCATTCACAAATGTGGGTGAAGGGGATCCCATTTCATTTTATTGTTGATAGTGGAAGCCAAAATAATCTTATCTCAGCAGAGGTCGTGAAATAGTTGGGATCGTCGACAACACCACACTCGTACCCATACAACATCGAGTTAATTTTCTAGGGACAACATTTCTATGTAAGCCAGCAGTGTCGATTGTGATAAGGAATCCACCCCTTCAAAGATGAGGTATTATGTGATGTTTCCCAACTGGATGTCTGTAATGTTATTTTGGGCCAACCATATATGTGGAAATGCCATGTTATCTGTGAGTCTCAACCCCATAGTGTCATTGTTATGCTGGGGGTCATCTCTACATGATACCAGAGTTATTTCCAGCTACTGTCCTACATAAATAGGGCTGCAAGGTAGTAACTCATAATACAAAATTCAGCTTCTTCATAATCTGTTCAAAAGGTGAACAAGAGGACATTGTAACCACTACAACCACGACCCAAGTATCTTCTATCCAACAAAAGCAGGTCAAAAATATTGTAGCAAAGTGAAAATATTTCTTTTGCACAAATTCATCTCATGTAGCCTGATTGGTTGAACAGACTCAACCCTGTGAGAAATAGGTTCGTGATGACCTTCAACAAGCTAAGAAATGCAACTTCTCCAGCAAGGCAAGTAGCTCATCAAGATGCAGATTCAACAAACACTTTTCCCTCTCCCCTGATTAGTCAATGCAATGGAGAACATTTCTTCCTAAGGAGGGAGGATTGATCCAGGTGGATACCAGCAACCACCCATCTATTCCAACTTGCTCAAAATAACTTTCTAGTAACTTAGTATTTTCAGCAGTTTTTTGGTTCATAAACTTCTAGGGCCTAAATGATTTTTTTTTTGGATCAAGCACCTCAATGATAGCTAAAGGATTTAATTTATCCCAAAAAATAATTCTCCTTGATGATACCTTTCCAACGAGCTATCATGCACCTTGAACGAAGATCGTATGCCAATGTTACACCCTCGAGAAGTTGGTACACCAAACTACCCAAAACAGCGTCCACAAAACTAATTGTTTTTCATCTTCCGGGGTTAGAGTTTTGGATATTATTTATGCTAAAAAGGCCTTGAAACCTCATTGTAACAATCATCTTCTTGCGAATTCCAGTAGCTGCCACATTTCTTCTCATAGATAAGCTGCCATCATTCTAGTGAATCTTTGTACGTTTTCGCTCATTAATAGAAATTTTGTATTATGGTTGCATCTGTGATATATTTTTGTTATACTATTACATACCCGAGATATCTGCATACATTTATTTATTTTATCTCCACTCTGAGTTCTTGCTGAAAATAATCCAGATCAATTTTCAAATGAATTCCTAGGGATTTAGCAAAATATGGAGAAGGGGCTTTAGCATTGTATATCATTCCAACTCTAGGCCTCTGCAAAAATATTACTTCAAACCACCTATGAATGAGAGTGAGAGAGGAGGGATTCTTGAAGGATAGAGTGTTCATTGGGTTCTGAGCTTTCTTCACCATGGCATTATGGGAATTAGTGGCCCTATCCGTAGAGGTTAAAAACAAAGAGGTCTACATTAGTTAGTATCGAGAAGGCAAGATAGATCAACTATGTGAGATATATATATATATATAGATAGATATATAGATATATATTTAG
>JASDQU010100807.1:299362-329127 GCA_032191745.1 Picea mariana | reverse complement strand
CTGAGTTTATCCCATGTTAGAATTCTATTATGGATGATTAGCCAGAGGAAGGTAGAGACCTTAGGCCAGAGTGCCTTATTCCAAATTTTGCTCCAAATGGCGTCCCTTTCCTGATTGTGATAATTGCCTTGTAAATAGTAGGCTTCTTTTACCGAGAAATTGCCAGAAGCAGAGTGCCCCCATCTAAGGATGTCTGGCCCCTCCTTAATGGGGATTTTCCTACGTCCTGCTTCATGTTTCCAGGCTAATAAGTTTACATCGAGGGGGATTCCTAGATCTTGGTTGGAGGTCTTCCATTGCTGCCAAATCTGTCTCGCGTCCAAAGGTTTCCAAAGGTTCTTTACCTTTAGTGAAGGGGCTTGATTGAGAGATTGTTGGAGGGGTGTGAGCTCTACTAGTTCATTTAGAGGTTTGAGTTGTTTCCACGAGTCCTGCCAGAACTCTGCACTCTCTCCATTACGTATTTCCTAGAAAGCATGTTTCTGTATTATATCTTTGTTTTTCCAAGCTGTGTTCCAAATGTTCGAACCCTGTATTCGAACGTTGTGTTTGATCAGTTGATCAGGCTGCATGGTGGGAGCATATTTATTCTTCCAGATTTGTGCCCATAATGCATCTGGTGTTTTCATCCATCTCCACCATATCTTGGCCCCCATTATCTGATTGAGATTTTCCGGGTCTTGAAGCCCAAGGCCTCCGATGTTTTTTGGTGCGCAGACCTTGTCCCAGCTTACTAATGCCCATTTCTTGTTGGGCTGCAAACCTTGTTAGAGGAAATTCCTCTGGATGTTTCTGACAACTCTGATGATTTGCTTGGGAGCTTCTAGGGTGGTGAATAGATAGGTGGGTAGGGTCTGTAGGACTGATTTTAGCAGGACCAATCTAGCTGCAATGTTTAAAGGTCTGAAGGTCCAATTGGCCAGTCTGTTTGAGATAGAAAGGAGGAGGTTGTCCCAGGAGATGGATTTGGCAGGCGCTCCTATGAGAGGAATGCCCAGGTAGTTGGACGGAAGGGAGCTCCTGGGGATACCCAGGATTTTGGAAATATGTAGTTGAACAACAACATGAGTATTGAAAAAGAAAAGCTTGGATTTATCTAGGTTCAAAGTCATGCCTGAGGCTTTAGTGAAGTCAGAAAGGATGGAGTTGAGCTTCAGGGCTTCACGCGCATTGGGGGAGTTCATGAGGAGGGTTTCATCGATGAATTGGCTGTGTTAGGGGGATGGCCTAATGTTATGCAGGGGTAGGCCTTTGAGGCTACCTTCCAGAACCATTGATTTAATGTAGCGACCCAGGCCTTCCGCTATTAGAACAAAAAGGAAGGGTGATAGTGGATCCCCTTGCCCGATGCCCCTAGAGGCCGAGAAGGGACGAGAGGGGACTCCATTGACTAGGATTGAGAAGAAAACCGAGGAGGTGAGATTCATAATCCAGTTTACCCAATCTTGATCAAAGCCAAAGGAGTTTAGGATGGCTCTAAGGTATTTCCAACTGGCCTTGTCAAAAGCCTTTGAGAGATCAAGTTTGATTAGCATACCTAGGTATTTTTTTGATTTGAGAGAGTTGATCACCTCATGCACTAGTATGACACTGTCCATAATCTTCCTTCCTTCAACATAGCCAGCTTGTTCTTTGGAAATGACAAAAGGCAGTATTGGCTTAAGTCGATTTGCAATTACCTTGGTTATAATCTTATAGATTACATTACATAGGGCAATGGGTCTGAACTGCTTGGGGTTCATGACTCTCTCTTCCTTTGGGATGAGAGTGAGGAAGGTTGCGTTGAAGGCTTGAAGAACTTGACCCGATATTCGCAATTCCTCGACAACCTCCCAGACGTCCTTTCTTATAATGTCCCAGCAGTGGTGGAAGAAGTCTGTAGTGAAGCCATCGGGGCCTGGGGCTTTTCCTGAGGGCATGTCCTTTACTGTTTGGTCCACCTCCTCCTATGTGATTGGCCTTATGAGAGCAGCATTCTGTTCAGGGGTGATGAGTGAGGGGATGTGACTAGTAACTCGAGTGATGGCTGCATTTTTATCCTCCTTGCTTTCCGTAAGGAGGTTCTGATAGTATATATTGAGCTCCTCTTCGATGTGGGCGTGGTATCTGATCAGATTTCCCTTCTCATCTTCCAGATGTGTTATTCTATTGATGTGTCTCCGGTGTATCATTGTTCTGTGCAAGAATTTTGTATTCTTTTCCCCTTCCTTGAGCCACTGCACCCTTGATTTTTGCCTCCAAAGTATTTCTTCTTGCTGTCTTCTCTACTCCAGTTGCATTTGTAGTTTCTCCTCTTCCTTCATGAGCTCAACAGTTCAAGCCCCTGATATAAATATTCTTTGTATCTCGGCTAATCTGTTCTCTACATCCTTAATGCCCTCGAATATATCGCCAAAAGTGTTTATGTTCCAGTATTTGAGCATTTGCTTGAAGTTTTTGAGCCGTTGTTGAAATCTGTACATCTTGGTGCCATGGTCTACCTCAGCTTGGTTCCACCAATTTTTTTCCAGCTACTGGAAATTTTGGTGTGTGAGCCAGAATTTCTCAAACCGGAAAGGTTTAAATTTAGGTGTAGTCTCTATCGCTATCTGAAGGGCGATTGGCCAGTGATCAGAGCCCACTTTGGGGAGGATTAGACTTTCCATGCATAGGTCTCTTTCAATCAGTTATTTCGTTACGAGAAAGCGGTCAAGTCGGCATGCTACATGCTGACTCCCTGATCTTCGGTTGGACCATGTGAAAGTGCCATTGCTATTTTCTATGTCTACTAACTTTAACTGTTCAGGAAGGGTTTTGAACTTATTGTTGTCTTGCTCAAGTCTTTTGCTCCCACCTACTTTCTCCTCTAGTGACATGATCATGTTGAAGTCCCCTCCTAGGATCCAGTTAAGTGTGTTGGCTAAGGCTTTAACTTGGGTTAGCTTTTCCATAAACTTGATTTTTTCCTGTTGTCCTTGAGGGCCATAGACATTGGTGATGGTCCCCTCCTGATTCAAGCCTATTAATTCAAAGTGGGATGACAAGGTTCCTGTAGTGGAGAAGGGCCCACTAAGGATAGTGTGGTTTGGGTTCCACAGTATAGCTAGAACCCCCGAGGCTCCCGCGGAGTCCGTGTGGATGTAGTTACAACCTTTCCAAATACCTTGGAAGATGATTTCGGCTTCCATTCCTGCACATTTTGTTTCCTGTAACATTAGAATGTGTGGGCTTTCCTCCTTGACGCAATCCCTAAGGATTCTTTGCTTGGATCTGTCGTTGAGTCCTCTAATGTTCCAAGTGATAATCTTCATCATTATGAGGAGGGGTGTGGGTGGAGGTATCCCTCCGAGAGCTTCTTAATTTGACCTAAGTTGATCATGAGATTCCCAGCTTCTTTGATTAGTTGATGTACTGATTTCCGTCCCCTTCTCTTATTTTCACGTGGTATTTTCTTGGAGCTAGAGCTTGATTTCGTGGCGATACCAAGGCGGGTTGTGGATCCCGCTGTTGAATCAAGGAAGACTTTATGCACCTTTCTAAGTTGTTCTTCTGGGAGGCCTTGCATGTCTTTTTTGTTGAGGGATTCTTCCAGTTTTTCTAGGTTGATGCCTGCCAGATCTTGGGCGTCCATTTGCATTAGTGTGTCTCCATCTGCATCCCCTTTTTCGTCTGCATTGATCTCTTTATTCAGGCTGGAAGGGGAGAGTAAGGGATTTGGGTCTTTTCCTTTCTGTGATCCGTTATGCGGATCTTGGATTTCCTCATCCTCATGTAACTGGCTCAGTATATCATAGGCATTCCTGGTCGAGATCCTAGGTTTGGGGTTGGCTGTTTGCTTTCAAGGGGGGTTCTTCTTCCTCGTCTGGATCGTTGTCAAGCCATCTTTCTGCGGGTTCTGACCAGCTTTGGGAGCTTTCTGATTGAGCGGGCAGTCCCGGAATAGGTGGCCATGCTCATGGCATCTTCTGCATCTAAATGGGATGTGTTCATAGTCAAGGGTTTGTGAGCAATCCTCATCCTGATACTCCAGTATTACCGCACTTGGTAAGGCTTGAGATATGTTCATGTAGACACATATTTAGGCATATGAAGTGTATTTTCGTTGCTTTGTGGCTTCTAAGGCTTTAACATATTGACCTATTGTGTTTCCTATTCCCATGAGAATCTCTTCCAGCCAGAACTCCTGCGGGAGGGAATAGAGGCGGATACAAATGGGTGCCATTGTGAAGTCTTCCTTATCTGGGCTGAAGTGCTCTGTCCAGAACCTTAGGAATAGCCCTGCTGAGTTGTAGAAGTAAGGGTTGTTCTCAAAGATGCGATCTATGTCTTCTAGGTTATATAATATGATTATAAAGAAGTCTTTCAAGCTGAGTTGAACCTCATAGTCTCCTCTGGGATTCCACTAGTGTTCGATCCATTTGTTCAAGTCCCTTTCTGATGGCCAGCGTCCCATAAATTTGCCAATGAGGGCATGTTCTTGCATGAACTGAGTGTGCTCTCCAACCCTGGTTGAGCTTATAAGGTACCTGGGTGCCTTTTCCATTTGTGGGATGCATTTGCTAGGCTCCCATCCTTGGGGTGCTCTGGGACGGGACATGTTGTCTTCTATTTCCATTTCCTTTCGAAAACCCTGTTCTTTGGCAAGGAGCTCTTCCCGAATTTGCTGTGGCGGCTCGAACGCGGGTCGCTTTTCTCTCATTCCCGATCTATCATTAGCGGTTATGTTACTATATGAGGGGGGTTTCCCCCCCTCCTTGGCACTCATGGTTGCAGATCAGAGCCAGTAGTGGTTCACGCGGGAGCTGAGTGGTTGCAATGCTGTGGTGTGTCCTGGATCGATCAAGCAGAGGCTTGCATGGGCGTAAGGATAGGGTTTAACAAGATGTAATTGTTAATATAGTATATCAAAATAATTAATTTGAATCATTAATGGCTATAAAGAATTTGATTAGTATTAAATGATGTTTATGGTTATAAATATTCTAATTACTAAGATGGCAATTGTAGATAAATTTGACAAGTGCTTTTATTAATACTTTTAACTTTTTAATATTTGTTTATTAATATAGTGGGAGGCATGCGATGCAATTATGTAAGCAAGGTAGCTGCCAACTTCAAAGAATGTAAAGACGAGATGTGTCAAAAGAATGTGTTTGACATTTACAATCAATTTTCATTCATCATCCAAATAATGTAAATGGAAATATATAATTGAAAAAATAATAATTAATTAGGTGTATTATATAACTAATATGATTATATATAATCTAACAATTGGATAAAGGGTGAGGTATATACTTTATTATAGTTTTATAATTTTAATAAACCATTTTCTATTTTTAGTAATATTAACAGTTTTAATTTTTTTTTTAATTTTTTTCATTATTTATAATGTGGTTTATATAGTGAAAATATAAGAGGTGGTCTCAATGGTAGTAGGATGAGTAACAATCTTCAAAAAGTGTGCATGCCACAATATGAGAGATTTCACCTTTTTCTTTAGCATACATATGAGTAAGCTATCCTTACAACAACATAAATAGAGAAAATTAACATATGGTAATAAAACAACGACTTCCTAGATTTAAGTAGTAGACTACAATATCATAAGATATTTCTTTCTAATAGGATCAATTTGTTTTCCAAAGGAAAAATTAGTAGTAAAACCCAAACAATTTTTCCCTACATTAGTATATGGAATCCTTAGAACTGCGAACCTATCGGTGTACACTAGTGTACCTAACACAAGGAGATTCAAAATAAGGGGATTCACGCTGACAAGAAACCAACCAAATTCCCAACAACAATTGCTACAATAGGTTGATTTAACCCATACGATAGGTTGAGTTAACCCCTAGGATATCTAAAATATTCCACCTATATCCTTATTTTATTCATTTACAGTGCCATTGCCTACCTAGTAGAGATCTTCTTAGATTTCCCATTACATCGAATAATTTATCATCTCAATTCTCCTTTTCCCTTTTATTTCCATCTATGGTGAGTGAATAATATTCCATACTCATTGTGATTTATATGATTCCAATTCACACCTATTAAAAGTGATGTTTTATCCCTTTTTAGATGGGTTCCTCGATGCCATTCTTTTGATATCCACCCAAGCATGCATCATTACTCTCCTATCCCCCTTAGACTTAGAATACCAATTTGAATACATGATCATGTTTTAGAATCATCTAATTGGTCAGATTCTACATATCTTCTTTAGTATTATTGAAGAGAGAGTAAAATTCTCTTCTCCATATGCCATTTGCATAGGAGCATTTGAAGCAAGGTTTGGAAAGAAACAATATTTTACATCTATTTACCCTTTTCATAGGTTCACATGGGCCTAATACTATTAGATGGAACCACTGAGTTGTCAATCCCTTGTAAGAGTATTCTTTTAGATATCAATTTGAACTTTGAATCTATATTTCATATTAATACTCGGTCTCAAATTTTTAAGATAAAAATATATATACACTTGGAATATGTTTTCTCCGTCACTTATTTGTTGGCTAGCCAATTTGCAATTTGATTAGTTATTCTATGATTGTGAGTAAACTTAGTGTTAGCAAACCAAATATTTAATATTTCCACCCATTTCATTATCCCTCCCACTTCCTAAAAATCTTACTTGATTTGTCCAATAATAATATTGTTAAGGACATGTGAGTATCCATGACCTTCAGACCTTCCTATTTTTCCATTCCAATATATTCAAACGTTTCCAATAATTCTACATTATCATTTCAAGTTTGGTAGAATAATCCCTCCCAAAATTTAATTATGGTTCTAATGGACTATCTCAAGACACGTGCCATGCCTACAAACGTTGGATTGTTCTTGGTTGCACTATCAAAGTTGATCTTAAACCAATTATGTGGAGGAAGCTCCTAAGACGGGTGGTTGGGGACTTTATTTCTTAGAGATAACAATGAGGATAGGAAGATATGGATGAGTATTATATGGAATATGTTGAGATATTAATGGATATTTGTTAAGATAACAGGAACTTAAATATAATATATTGTTTTGGCCACCTAAATATATATACATTGGGACATAATGTATATTGGAAAATGATATTAATTTGTAATAGAGGGGTTTATAGTCAACTCACTTCACCTACATGGATTTTCTATAAAATTTAAAATTTGGCCATTTCTCTTACTTTGTTATAGTTGATATTATGATTCTTTGATTTCTATTTGGACTTGCATGCTCTCGGTTTAAGACTAGGGCACTTTATTGGCTTATTTGTTTTGTCTTACACCTGAATTCCCATCCATAATTTATCATACATAAACTTATAAGTTGTTGTGAATAAACATATGCATGTAATGTCAACGAAATGAACAATTCTTATCGTATGCAAAGAAATTCAAATTCCACAACAAATAAGTAAATTGTCTCATTTTACACATATCCTCATTCAGCAATCCCATTTAAATAATTAGATCCCTATTTTGCAATAATATATCCATGGATGTAATCCAAATTTGCTCTGCAAGAATATACATTGCACTCTTTGTTTGATTTTCATACGCATCCACATTGCCAATAATAAAACTAAGTATCCCATTTAATTCTATATACATTCCATACATTAAAACATTCCACTACTCATATATATGCATGGTGGAACCTCAAGACTTTATATATATATATTAAATTTATTAAATATATATATATATATATATATAATTTATTATTTGTTGTTTTTATTCAATGTACAACAACGTGTATAAATACATGAATATGAATAAAGTCATGTTTTTTTGTCTAAAAATACTTGACTTACATTAAAAGCATAATTATTACATCAATAATTTAATTAGTAATTAATGACATTGTAATATATATACAGTATATTACATATGGTAAATTGGTTAGCTAGAGATAGTTGTATGTTGTTAGATCATAGACCAATGAAGGCCATACACATGGATGAGGATGCTATGTGGTTGTAACAATTATCTATAGTAGTGAATAGTAGATGGAATTGGTATTGTAGAAATACAACAACTTTTCTCCTATCACAAAATTATCTAATCTATAGCCACTACAAAAGATATACCTTTGTGGAATTACATACTTCTATGTCAGTGAATGCACATCTTGAGGATGTGTTACTGATCAAATTTTAATTAATGATAAAATCCATAATACACAAGGTTCAACTCAAGGAAAAACCATTAGGATAGATGACATCATCACCTTAGCAACCTATCCTCTTGAATTTAGGATGGATCTCATCTAGCTCAAGGGGGGTATACCCAGTAAGATACTAAGGTTAAAAAATGAGGCATAAGGTGAAGTGAGAGTAGCATTAGTAAAATAGAATTTTTGGGTTTTTAGGGTTTTAAAATACTCGATTTAAGGTGAACCAAATGTCTTATGAGGTCAAGAAAAAACCATACCAATAAATTCATTTATTTCTTTCAAGGATTAATGTAATATATTAGAACCAAACATGAAGAGTAATCCATTATCCAATCAATATTAACAATGGAGATCAAGGACCAACAAGAACATATCCTAATGGGAACAACCTTCACTAACAAGATCAACTATGACTTGATAAAATTAATACTTCTTTTTAGTGTTTCCATATGTATAGAAAAAACAAGACACCAAATAATTACCAAACCAACAAAGGAATAAAGAGAGTAATTACCCTAGAATGTATTCCTTCCAAGTGGTATATTTTACCCTTCAATGGATTGATCTAGTTATATTGTAAAAGACACGAACATTTCACCATTAGTCCTTATGAAACAAATAATAAGAAACATGAAGAATCTTCAAGAATTGGCAACAATCATCCATAAATAAAGAAACCTTTGTACAATCATATTCTCCAAGAAATATATATTGATTAAGATCCAAGGAGTGGAAGCTCCAAAAATCCTAGCCTATGGAGGAGTAAAACACATTTTCCTCCAAATATCTAGTAAAAATGCATCAATATGAGGTGGTTAAGCCATATGTACAATAATCCAAGTGAAATATCGCTAAGAAAGAGGGATGCTTCCATTAATAAGGGAATAAGGTGAGTCAAATTTCAAACATATATCTTCCAAATTCCTTTAAGTAGGTATATCGTCAAACAATCTCCTCAAGCCATACAAGTAAACCCTCCTAGATCTCCTCCAAGATGGACATATAGGTCTCCAAGGTGAAAAAATCCCCATACATCATGAGTAAACCCCTCAAGAGTGGATGAGGACGAATAGATGTAGAAAAACATGGCCCATGTGGCCTCAAAAACTAATGGGATATTCATCATGGGAACATATCAACAATGAACTCCCCAAATAATCCAAACACTTAACAAAATGATGTGGAGTCTTCCTCCAATAACTCGTAAAATTCCATTGGAAATTTTCCCGTGGTAGATTTTAAAAGCACCAAAACTATGTAATTTTTTCTTAATTTTCTATTATGACCATATTTTGTAAATATTTCTACAATTCAACATCTAATGGCATTGAGATGTTATAATTTAGGACACTCTGTCAAAACATAACTACTCTTGAAGTTAGCCCTCCCTCAAAATATTGAATGCAACCCTCTATCTATGATTTGGAAACTCCTATATCTTCTCCAAGGTGATATATGCCATCAACAAGAATGATACAATGTTCAAAGTAACCTCTAAATTTGACATCATCCTCAAATCAATAAAGTGGATCCATAATACAAGGATTCAACATGTGGAGTGTGGAAAATACTCAATCATCTCTATAAAACGGAAGGGATGACCCCCCTCCCCCCCCTCAAATAAAAGTAGATCCAATGGCTATATGTGAGGTATAAAATGTGTAATATCCTCCTTAAAGAATTTCAACCACCTCCATAAGTCAAGGGAAGTCCAAGAACGTCCTCACATGAAAAATAGAATCCCCAATGGCCAATTAATGCATCCTCCAAGATGGACATCCCATTTAATCATGTGACACATGCCTCTAAATAAGTGTATAATGTATGAGCCTAAGAATATGAGATGTGGTATCGCATGAGAGATCCAATGCATGAAGAAATAACCCAAAAAAAATTTAAGTACCTTGAGATTCCTGAAAATGCCTCTATATTTGTGAATATGCCTCAAGAAATGTGAAATTCCTTATGAACTGTAAAGATATAGAAAATCGTGATGAATCCAATTCCCAAAGGAACCATACCATGTTTGAACTAGAGGTGGGTATGGCCTTGGTATTTATGTAGTTTCTTGGAGAAATACTTGCTATACAAGTCACACCATCCCTCAATAAATTTTATACTAAGAATTTCTAAGGATGGGATCTCAACTTTTCCCACTAGCAGAGATGTCCAAACCCTTATTGTTGTTGATGACTAGAGAAGGAAATGTAAAGACACACTTTATATGAAAGGTTTCATTCCGAAACATGTTTTTAGTTTCATGAGAAAGAACTTAGGTTCTTGCAATTCTAATGATGCCAATATATATGGTGGCATATAGTCCATTGTTCACTTTTAGATGGAAAAGTTCTTTAACTTCCTTTCCCAACTTTCTATGAAATCTTGGGTAAGCCTCCATATTGAAGGTCCCTGAATGAAAATATAGTAGCATTAATAGTACTATGGAATAATTAGGATGCAATTAGAGATTTGTACTGAAAATCTATAGATCATGCATTCATTGACTATGGAGAGATCCAAACTTCATAAGAGAAGATAAAATTTAAATAGATGGACAATAGAAGCATGGAATTTAAGACCAACTAGATCGGTGGTGGGTATCCTCCTAGATCACTCCTCCCCATTAAAAATATTTTGGTCCACCAAAAGTTTGTTTTATTTATAAAAAAAAGTGAGGGTATTTCTTTCTCACTTGTCTAGTATCCATCCATCATGCTTTACTTGGATGAAAAACAATACTCCTCTCAAGCTTATTTCCATTCATTGACTTCCACAAAGTTGACCAAAATTTGCCATTTTCTAAAGGTATTGTAGGAAAATAAGATTTGAATGAAGTCATGGTAGATATAGATTAAATTGATACTAGATATGAAGTAACAACAAGAACATTGGAAAAAGTGTCTTACATCAGTTTAGGTCTTGCAATAATAATTTCAAGGGGAAGAGAAAAGAAAAATACAATAATCGAAATGTATGCATATACACTTGTAATGTCCATGCCGATCATGATTTTATATGAGCATATACTTATGTAGACACATGAAATATTTGAAACCATTTTATTGATGAAACCATTACACTTGAATGCCATCTTAGTAAATGAGATCCACCCATCCTTTATCATGTAGACATGTCACTTATTCATCATATTGTGATTTTGAGCTTTGTTAAGGCCAATGTAGAAAAACATGGTAGTATGTTTGAGATCAAAATACAATCATTATACTTTGTAGAAATATTATTATAGAGTTTCTACCTCACGCCCTTGATTTTTATTGACATAAGTTCATCAAACAGAGTGGAATCAATGAAAACATTTTCCACAATTCAAACCCTATGAATTAGAGGATTTGAGTACATTGGCCTCACAATCATTTTAAGTTGTCTCTTCACCCTAGTTAGAACACCTAATGATGTGAGGACAACATTAATAGATTCTATCCATTTTGTACAACAACCTAATTTCTTACTATAGGATTTAACAACATAAATTTCCATCTCATGAGATACAAATAGCCTCATAAATGATGCATCCTCATGTCAAGGATACCACTTGCAAATCCATTAGGATAGAAACCATGTTTGTATATCCTTGAGACCAACTCCTTGAGTGCTACACTAGACTGAGCACAAACAAGCACCCTTGTTGTTATTGGCCCTTCCACTTCATAAGAAGAATTGCTATCACACTTTATTAGTTTCCTAGAACAATAAGCATCTTGCCATGACCTTCTTGTTGCAACAAATTGACTCAATTTCAATTTTGTTCTCATGTTGGTTCAAATTTGTCTCCGTCTTGGAATAACACCTCAACTCATGTGCATGCTAACGATGCCCATAAACATGTCTACTACTATTTTCATGCTCTAAAAATTTATTTGGAGAACCTTTCTTTGTGGAGTACATCTTTACCCATCTGGTAAAATTTTACAAGTGGTAACATGATTGTGTAATGTCCCCATTTTTGGATTCCCTTTCTTTGCAGTTGGAGATGACCTTATGGGTTTATGTTAGCCTCACTAGAGGGGTAATTTGAGGTTAAAAATGAGCTCGAGAGGTTTGGAGGAATTATATTATTCTTTCATAGGCCCGCTTATCATATTTCATCATCATGATCATTCCTACGTAGTTAGATTTCAATTATGTTTCATTTTGACCATTCCCATAATTTGGGACTATTATTGAGCATAATTTAATGGATTACACTAAGATTTTCATTTTAATAAATTATCTAAGAGGGTTAACTTGGTGTAATATCTCATTGGAACCTGAATGAAGAGCTTTAAATGTTGGAGCGAATGAAAAGTGATTTCTAGAGCCCAAAAATCCTTTAAACTCAAGTAAATCACCTTTTGGATTAAAAGGGTTAATAACTTAATAAACTGATTTTACTAAAGATAAATCAAAAATACACTTGAGGGTAAAAACGTAAAAAGGTCAACAAAAAGTTGAAAGGGAAGATAAAAGAAAGATGAGAGATCATTCTATCATTATGTTGATGATTATTTTGATTTGATTTGGAGAGATCTTAGAGCCTTTAAGGGTTTGGAGTAAACCCTTCTTTGGATTGGTTTCAGTGGTGAAAGATTCCACCCTAGATAATTAGGTTTAAATGGTGAGAGACTCACCTTATCCATCTGGTTGGGGAAACCATTCAATTTTTCCACTTGTTTCTATTGTGTGGAAGAGATCCATCATCTTTTAGGAGTTTTGGGGTTTGTGGAAGTCGTATATTTTGTGGAGGTCGAGTTTCTTATGTGGTATAACTTCCTCTTTGCAAGGGAGAGTTATTCTTGTGTGTGGGGTTCCAATCACTTGATGAGGTCAATTTATCGTATAGAGACTATGTTTTCCTTTTTTTGGTCAAATTCTCTACTTGTTGGGTCATGTTAGGGATATTAGGGAATTTTTTTTTCTACTTGGATGAGTTCATCTAATTGCTTGGGTGAATTTCTCATCAAGGGAGATGAGTTATTACTGTTGGGGGTTTATTTCCACTTCCATGGCTGAGTTTACTTGTTTCTAGGATGAAACTTTTTATGTGGGACACGTTCTTCTCTTGTTGGAAAAATATTTCTCATTGTGTATAGGTTCTCTCATAGTTGGGATTGTTTCTTCTTATTGTGGTTGAGTTTTTACTATTGCAGGTTGTATTCTTGTTGAGTTCATTTTTCGTGGAGGACTATAACTCTTGACATGGTTGATTTGGTATCTAAGGAGCTACAAAATTGGAGGAAATGTTGATATGAACCTCTATACCCCTCTGCATCCATAACATGTTTGGATATTAATAAATCAGAATCAGATTTGGTGTCATTGGTTAGTTGGCAGGGTATTTTGGGTTGCAATCTTGTTGTATAATTTTTTCATATACATTTTATATATTTATGTGGCATCAAACCCTTATAGTTTCATTGAAACCAACATCAATAAAACAACCAACAAGCACCCCAAATTAGCAGTAGGAAAAGTGGTCTTTATAGAAGGTTTATAGTATGTAAATGAAGTGTTTGGCAAAAAGCACTAACTAGAAAAACACCTAAAAATATACAATAGAAAATAAAGGGGTATTATAGTAGGGTTATAGTGCATGTCGACTAAGTGTTTGTCAAAAAAATTGGACCAAAACATCACCCAATAACATAACAACATTATCAAGGGAGCTATTACAATGGGTTTTGAGGTTGTGGCTGAATTGTTTGATGAACCTCGTGACCCAAGAAACCACTAGAATGTTACAATAGTAGGAATAATTTTATAAAAACCATAAGGGTGTATATTATAGTGGTAGCAGAGTTGTGCATCTTGCCATCTTGAGGGGGAAAAATAGTGAAATTATGTTCTTAGATTGTTATCAATAAGTTACCATGACTTATACATTTCTATTTCAGTAGGGTAATTAGGTAGCAAGGTTTTCACTCACGGGTTTAAGCAAGATGAAGAGAAATCTAAAACTCGTGGAAAATTTTTGGCAAGTCTCTCATGAAACTAAAAGGAATATAACAAGATTGTGTTGATGAGCGAAATTGACCGCTCGTCAACTCGAGGGGTGGATCCAGTCCGGGGTTGTCTAAATAACCCAAGCCGTTTGGATTAATCCACTCTGATGGGTTTAGAAGCTCCGTTGGCCGATCTAAGTCCTAGGAAAACAAAAGAAAAACTAAGCTAATGAAACTAATCTAAGTGAAAAAACAACCGATGCAAATTATATATACAGGTCTAATATATATTCACGGTTCGCTAACTAATATAAAAATAGTTTTATTTATTAAATATACAATGCCTAGATATATTTATATTTCTATGATATGTACAGTATTCACAAATTGCAAATTTTTAATCGAAAACCTGCGAAAATGATATAAGAATTGACAACGAAGCTATTGTTCAATATTTTTTTGATTTTTTATAACTTTTATAAAAAGGAAGTAAATTGACAGCTATCTAACTGAGCAATAAGAATAGTAATCTATGCTAAGAAATGAAATGATAGCTATCTAAATAAGTAATAAAAACAACAATCTATATTATATATCTGTCTAAACTACAATGAATCCTTATATTAATTAAACTATTAAAATAAAATAACAGACTAACCTGAAATTATTGCCTCCTACTTGTCCTATGCATAAGCATCTGCGTTCATTGTTTGATGAGGTACACCCGCATTAGATCCTCCAATACTTCGCGTAAACATGAAGCAAAAATGCTTTAGAATTGCTAACGACAGAACAGATAAAGGATATGGCAACAACAATTTTATAATTTACAAACAATCACATCAAGATAAATCCCTCTGCAAAGATGTGTACATAGTTGTTCATTTAACAAAGAAGATAAACCTTCTTTTCATTAAATTAAAACAGAGTTATTTATGTAAGTAAAATGAGATACATCAAATATGGAAAGAATTTAAATCATATCGCATCAACCTGTAACAAATCTTGATATCTAAAGTAGTCAATAATTTGATTACAAATTAAAATGCACAATAAAATTGAACAAAAGTAAGATAAATTGAAGTTAAATCCATACAAAAAATCCACTTTCATTCGAGTCTGTATAATCATAAGTCCATAGTCTTTGTTCTCCCAACAGTGATGGATCATTTACAAAAAATAATAAGTATATAAAGGCCACAAGATGAAACATCCCCTGTGGAAAATATCAAAATTGTTTGCAAAAAATATGGGAACAATATCCCAAATTCCTATTTCTGCCTAAGACTAACAATCTAATCCCAAAACTGTGTAACAAAAGCATGTTCTAAAATTTCCATAATCGATCCAATTCCCATTGAAATTCATGTGTACCTGTAGATGGACAAAAATAAACAATTTCAGATAGTGTTTAATTGTAAAATCAACAGAAATTCAAATTTTATGACTAGCTACAGAATGTCACGATTCTATAGCTGGTCATATTTACAAACAAAATCATATTAAATTAATCCAATGATAACAGAAATGTATGCGATCTATCAAACAACTCCTTTATTACTAATTCAAAGAAAACAAAATCGTTTTTGATAATTCAAAACAAATAGAATCGTTTTTTAATCAATTCAATCAAAACAAAACTATATTCAATTTATCAAACAAATATTTTATACTAATTCAAAGAAAACAAAATCATTTATGCTAATTCAAAACCAACCAAATCATTCTAAAATCAATGTTGAAATAACATACCTTGGTTGTAGGGATACGATTCGGTCAGGATAATTTCGAGTTAACAATGGCAGTGGCTGCCTCAACATGTTTTAACACGATAGAACCTATGGTCTTTTGCCTCTTATCGTTAGCTTGCAGTCTATCATTTTCCTTAGACAACACAGTCACCCGGTCCTCCAAGGACTTAATTTAGGATTGCAACAGAGGGACATCTGTATAGTATCGTTGGATCCATGAGTTGCATTCATCGCACTGTGGTTGATCAGACCGAGTCACTGTAGGTAAAGGATCTTTTAAAATACCAGGGGTTCCACTGTCAAACTTGATCACGGGGAAGTTACGGTCATCCTTAAGGCATGGTGGGAGGTTGGATACGTAGTCATAGAGTTGAACAAACCAGAGGCCGTGTGAGTATGAGTACTCTTCAGTCAAAAATCGCTCAATCTCAGAATCCGACTCTTCACTCAAAATAATAGGCTTCTGCTCTGTGTTTTGTTTGGGCTTATTACGAGCGCACCTAGATACCCAGTGTGCAACCTTCCTTCCCTTTCTATTGACATCGGTATTACCTTTGCCCTTTTTTCTTGCAGGCCTCTTAACAGTCTTAGCATTGTCTTTCGAACATGGGTCAGGCAGGGTGTCGGGTAGGTCAGCGTTGGGGTAGATCAAGGGTTTGACAGCGGGTAGGAGGGTAGGAGGTGGCATGGTAGGCTTGAAAAGGGTTTCGGTGACCACAGTCTTGTCCACTTGACCACATTCAGGAGTGGCAAAGCCATTCCTCAATAAGAAAACTTCCCAACAGTCACCACTCAACCTCAAATGATGAACAATAACGATTTTAATCAAATAGTGATGGAAGAGGCTGGAGTCATCCTTCTCCCTCTTATAATGTTTAGCCATTTTATACAGACTGGGAAGGAGGTAATGAGACATATTCAAAGGGAAATATATGAAATTCATAAGCAGCTGGAGATGGTAAAGAAAAACTAAACCATATCTACCTTCACAAGTAACGAATTGATTAATAATGGCCAATAGATCATGCCATCGAGACTTAAGGATTGTGACGGGCATAGCTTTGTCATAACTGATCATTTTCCTTGAGGTAAATAGGAGCAGCCATGGCATTTCATCCACCTTTGAATTATTCAACCATTTCTACCCCTCAGCTGGCAAACTAGTGGCTGAGCTGAGGAATTCTTCGTTCAATTCGAGTTGGATGTCTCCAACTTTGTCCTTGCATCCATTGAATGTGAGGGCAAACTGTTGAGCAACTGCAAGGTTGAAACCATTGAATTTTTGAATGAAAATGAACCAGCCATTACTCTCCAAGTCCTCACGAGTGTTATCAAATAACAACAGCATTTGGATGCCATTGGGTTCTATGCGCACTACAGGTGCCATAAGAGGCAGCACACGGTCAACAAAGTAGTTGGTGAGGGGTTTTTTTTTGGTATAGACAGGACTAACTTCCCTCAAGTTTTCCCAAAACAAACAGAGGTAGCCCGAGGTGCAAGGCAGACATTAAAGCTTACGCGTGCGAGGGTGGTGGAGTGAAATGAAACCATGCAAAACATTCATATTTTCATGTACAATCAAGGACGCCTTGGTAATGACTTCATTCACATCACAATCCAAATCTTTGTACACCAAATATCAAATGGATTATTCACATACTCATTGAAATCCATAACATTCATAACCAAAAGATTTTGACCAAATGAAATATCAAATAACCACTTGAAAACCATAGTGTTCATAACCAACAATTGGTCTGTATATTAAATCAACAATAGTGTTTGTATGATTCAAAGAAATCACTACATCGACCATTGCACCATGGGTTTAATCACAATGTTAATGCGTTCTTATGAAACCATTGCACCAAGGAATTTGATCAAAGACAACAGAATATCATATCACCATTGTAACAAGGATTCAATCAAAGACACCAGAATATCATTGCATCATGAACTTATAAAATGAAGTCATATTAACAAAAGTCAAATGCAAAGTGAGTAAAGGCTTGGTGTTTTGATAAATGTATAATCAGTAGTGAGTTGGAGGTAAAAGAGTCATGAAAACATAAACAAAAAGATCTGTAATAATCCAAAGATGGTTTTCACGCTATCAACATGACTTCCAACTCAAGGTTTTCACACTTGCAGTCGTGAAAAAATGAAAACGAAAGGCAGGTGTTTGAAAGTGAAAGATAATAGTGTCGTTTCGTTTAAAGAATTGCGACGAGTATTGAGGGTTCAAAACCCTTGTGTAGGTAGCTTATAAAGAAAAGATAAAATTGCAAAATGGCTGCCAACAATGGCGACACACTAGTAGAAGCAGTTGTCTCTGCCAAACAAACAAGTCAATATTAAGATAATGAGAATAATTCTAACTCAAAAACAACCAGAAAATTGTTTAAACATCATTATTAATCAAAAAAAAATTCCAGCTGTGCTTAAAAGATGAAAACTGATAACAATCTTAAGACAAGAGAGTCATGATATTAAAGATAAAATCTCCAATACTGTTGACAAAGCCACTGCTGCTAGTAGGCGTCCATAGCCTCGACAGGGTTTCCATTTAACCCACTCTTATATCCGTATCCTGCCAAGAAGTTCTAGATCAGAATAAAGGACATTTTAAGGTCAAGAAATTTCATATTTACAAATTTTCATATACCCGACATTGCTTCACTGCCAGCGGGCCTGTTCGGTACCCCGACGAAGTTTTCTTGGCATCATGCATGCATTTACCCACTGCCAGTAGACCCGTTCAGTATCCTGGCGGGTTTACAAGCACTTCCCATAGCTCCTTAATGATTTGTTTGGTTTTTAAAAATATATAATTGAGCGGGGTGATGCTGAAAATTATGATATTTTAGACATATTTTTACAGACCTTGAAAAAAAAATTTAAATTGTCCTTCATTAAAATTTAGAGATGGCTTGTTTACAAAACCGACCTTCAAAAGTAGGGAGACATCTTCTGAGTTATTCCCTTAAGGAACAAGGATAGAATAAGAAGATAATGGATAATTGTGACAAGCTTCGCTTACAGATTGAAGTCAATAAACTTCTTTCAAACAACAGTCTTTCCTCAACATAGTTGTAAATTTCAGGAGTATATTATAATTGATGTTTAGACAATTTTTCAGCAGTCATTTCAGAGAAAGAATTTTCTATTTTCTTTGTCCGAATAGTTCATAATGCAGGTATGTGTATTTCCAAAAGCAAAAACTGATAAGCATAAGGGAAAAATCAAAACCAAAACAACAAAAGAAAAGCAAACGAAAAAAAAGAAATGTTTACACAGTATACACAGGGTTTTCATCAAGCGAAATACCTTTTCAAATCTTGGCCATTCACCGGATAAGTATCTGGGTGTCCCTCTAGGTTCTGTAATCGGAAAGAGATAGGACCCAACTTCTCAGCAATTAAAAATGGTCCTAGCCATAAATTCTGAAACTTCGTGTGTTCTCCCTTTCCCTCATGTGGTTTGTCCCATTTTAAGACAAGGTCACCTACTTCGAAGTTCCTATCAGAAGCAAAGTTGGAATCAAACCATCTTTTGACCACAAGTTGATGCTGATCTAACTTACGTTTTTCTTAAGCTCTTACCTCTTCTAGTTTTATTAAAGCATTAATTCGATTCTCCAAGGAGGACAGTCTTCTTCTTGTATTTTCTGTGATAGTTGTAGTGAGGGAAGAAGAATATGTGGTGGTAGAATTACTTCTATTCCATAGACAAGAAAGAAGGGAGAGTTACCTACAACAGTTTTCGTTGTTACTCTATCAGCCCAGATTGCGTTTAACAGTGCATTATGCCAATTTTTGTGATTTTCAGATACTGTTCTCTTGATGATTTTACTTAGATTCTTATTTGTTGATTCTGCCAATCCATTGCCTTGAGGGTAATAAATGGCAGAATATTTCAACTTAATTCCTTTTTCTAGAGCGAACTCACTCATCTCAAGAGACGAAAAATATGAAGCGTTATCGAATACTAAACAATCAAGGATACTGAAACGAGTAATAATATTTGAATTTAAAAAGGCGATTACCTGACTGGTATTTACAACTCTTAAGGGGGCAGCTTCAGACCACCTAGTGAAGTAATCTGTGGCTGTTATGATAAAATTATGCTGCTGTGAGGATGGTGGATTGATTGGACCTATAATATCAAGACCCCACTGCTGAAAAGGGGAGTCTACTGAAACAGGCTGCAAAGAAAAGGATGGTTTTTGTATCCGCCCTGATGCTTTTTGACATATGATACACTTGCGACACAAGGCATGAGAATATCTAAAAAGTGTAGGCTAGTAATAACCAGCTCTTAAAACTTTATGGGTAGTGGTGTCCCCACCAAAATGCCCACCAGCTTCTCCTGCGTGCAGTTCTAGTAAGACCTTTTCTACTTCATCTTTCCCAAGACAACGCATAAGTACTCCATCAAATTTTTGACGAAACATAATACCATTAATCAACTAAAAGGAGGCAAATTTTAATCTTAATGCTCTTCTTTTAGTGGGATCCAAGTGACGGGGGGCTGACCCATGTTCAAGACAGAATTTTATATCGTCATACCAGGGACTTACAGAGTTTTGTGCACAGCAGATTGAATTTCTATTGTGCTGTTTTGGGTTTGACATATCATTTTCTTCTTGTTTTCCTATTGCTGAGTCAGCAACTAACTTGCACAGCCCTTGGCCTCTCACTATTTGTGATGGGGTGATTTCTATGTCATACTCTTGTAAGGAGGTAACCCAGTTCGCCCTCTTTTCGCCTAGTTCTTTCTGCACTAACAGATTTATGACGGCTGGGTAAGGGACAATAATTTTTGTTCTAGATTTCAAAAGCTAAGATCGGAAGTGCTTGACTACTTTAAAAACAACATAGGCTTGTTGATCTACCGCTGGGTAATTAAGTATCGCGCCTTTGAAAGCAAAGATCATAAAGGCAATTGGTACTTCATTGTTTTCAATGTTCTTTTGAGTCAGGACAACAGCGTAGGAGCGGTCAGAAGAAAATGTGTAGAGCATGAAGTCTTGCGAAAATTCGGGGCTCATGAGAGAAGGAGAGTCTATTATGGCCTTTATTATTGAATTGAAAGTTTGGTTTTCTAAGGGTCCCCAATGATATTGTGCATCTTTCTTAATTAAATTTTGTAAAGGTCTCACCATTTCGGAGAAACTGGGGACGAATCTCCTGACAAAGTTTATTTGGCCTAAGAAAGACTGCATAGAATTTTTGGATGAGGGAGGGGGAAGTTTCGAGATGACTTGAGTCCTTTCAGGGTCGATAATAATCCCTTTTCTTGACACAATAAATCCTAAGAGTTTACCTTATTTTACTGCAAAGATAGATTTTTTAAGATTCAGGGAAATGTCGTAATTACGACATCGCTGTAGAATGGCTCTTAAATGAGCTAGATGATCAATTTTGTTTTTCGAGAATACAATAACATCATCTAGGTAAACTATGACATATTGATTGATTAAGCCTTGGAAATCAATGTCCATCGCTCTCTGGAAAGTGGCACCAGCATTAGTGAGTCCAAAGGGCATTTTCCTATAAGAGTAGGTGCCCCATGGAGTATGGAAGGTAGTTTTATGTTGGTTTGGAGGAGACATCAGGACTTGATTGTACCCTGAAAAACCATCCAGTAAGGATAGTCTTTCAGAACCAGATACCTATTGAAGGATCTATTCCATGGGTGGGACATGGTAGTTGTCTTCATCAGACGCTCGATTAAGGTTTCATAAATCGACGCATAGTTGGATTTCACCACTCTTCTTCCGGACAGGGACAAGGTTAGAAACCCATTGCGTGTGCCTAACTAGGAAGATTATCTTAGCATTTAGGAGTTTATTTAATTCTTTTTTGACGGCCGGTTCGAGCTTAGGGTGCATTTTTCTTAACTTTTGTTGAAACGGTAAGGTTTGGGGTTTCATAGGAATGATGTGTTGTATAATGTTAGGGTCAAAATTTTTAAGGTCGTCATACATCCATGCAAAAAAATCTTTGAATTCCTTAAACAATTTAATAAACACGGCTTTCCCTTGTTCAGAACACCCCACCCCTAAATTAATGCACTATGGATTGTCATTAGTTCCTAAGTTTACTTTTTCATACGATAACGAGGAACTATTTGTTTTACAGTTGACTGATTTTTTGAATTTGTTTTGAAGATCATAAAAATTTTCTAATCTAACTACAGATTTAGGGATAGAATTTACCATGTTCGATGAAGATTCAGGAGATCTCGGATCTGGTATTACTGTGAAATCACACAGATTGTCATCATGAGTGCATTCGTCGATCACCGCACCTTGGAAAGTTTCTTCCATATGCAGGAAACTGATAATTTGTTGATCGTCGTCGAAGACTCTCCAATTCATGATGTTGTCGGGAACGGATGGCCTGAACAATAGTTCGACGGAGAATGCATTCAGGGACAAGCCTTCTGCAGGAAAGAGTTTCGAAGCTACATTAGCTAATAAATCGGCTTCTGAATTATTCAATCTAGGAATAGAATTTATGTTGAAAGCAGAAAACTTATTCATTAAATTCGATACCTCAGATTGGTAGCTTTTAAGATGCAGAGACAGACAGTGGATAGAATCTCTTACCTATCTAACCATGATTTCCGAATCGCCAAAGACAGTCAAATTTTGAATGTTCATATCTAATTCTTTTTTGAGGCCTTGCAATAAAGCCTCGTATTCTGTTGTGTTATTAGTACATTCAAATTCTAACCTACATGCAATCAGGGTTTTGTTACCTATTGGATCAATAATAACGAGCCCGCACTAGCTCCTTATTTGGACTTTGACCCGTCAAAGTAAAGAGACTGTTAGCTCCCAAAATGAAACCGTCCTTTTGGTCGAGTTTTGTGGTCGATAGCATGGCTATTGGTAGTTTCCTCAATTCATTTTTGGGTTTTTCTAGGTGCAAAACTTAGGTTTTGGTTTTTGTCTTAGAAAATAATATGACCCATCAAAGTCTTGTTTTCAAAAGTTTCATGATTCACTTTCAACAACTAACGTGTGTCCAAAAGATAAATGTTAGCTGCTGAAAGTGGCGACTTTCAACAGCTAAGGAGCGTCTCTCATAGGTCTGTGCACTGGTGAAAGTGTTGAACTCCAAAATATTCAAAGAAGCAGTGTCGTGGGTCATGCGCTGGTGAAAGTGAAGACATTCCACAGCTACGGAGCAGTTCTTACAGGGTCGTGCGCTAATGAAAGTGAAGACTTTCAACAGCTAAAGGCGGTTTTACACGGGATCATGCGCTGGTGAAAGCGGTAAGTATCAACAGCTAAGGGGTGTTTTCCATGGGCTGTTGATTGAAGAAAGCGGGAATCACGTGCGCGTTATCCACGTTTCTAAAAGAAAATGATGATAAGATCATCCCACGTCATGCAAATCCAAACCATGCACTGATGAAAGTGGGTAATGATGGAGACTCAGTTTTGCACGTCAAAATAGGATTACGATGTCGATCTTATTCAGTGACACATGTTGAACACTCATGGTGCCAGAAATGGTAATTTCGAATTCAGCAACTCAGGTACAGAGGCTGTACCGCCAGGCTGACAGCATCAAATCGAATCATTTCTTCCATGTCACACATTGTTCACAAAGGTTTGTAAAGTTTCTAATGTTTCAAAACAGAGCCGACTCCCGAAGTGCTTTCAACAACGCAGAACCTCAGCTCGAACAACAGTTGCAGGGGTTGATATACAAAATTGTGGGGGTTTTCAAGCTACAGAATGGCGAGGAGACGTAGTGGTTCTCTACTCAGGAAAGAGTTGGAGAGCCTATCCTTTTTATAGACACATCCCGAAGTCCAGAAACATTTTTCAAACGCAGGGTGTATTGAATTCATTGAGAGGTTGCAAAATGGTTGCCATCAGTCTATAGCAGAAGCTTTTGCCAAGACTTTCGATGGGAACAAAGCTCGTGTTGGGTCCTTAGAAATTATAGTAGATGAAGCTACCATTGCTACAGCAACAAGCCTACCAAGAACAGGCCAGAGCTGGTTCAAAACCACTGCCCCTAAAAATTTGAATTTCAGATCTTATTTGAAAGAAGAGTTCAGGCACAACGCATGGAAAAAGGGTATGTTGGTTTCCTATATAGAAGAAGAATGGCAGGAGATGTTTAAGGGTATTCAATTCTACATTACCTCGGAGGGAAGGTATGACAAATTCATGATGTATCACTTCAAACTCCTGGACCATTTCACAGGCAAGACTCTCCTCAATTTACCTGTTTTCCTACATAAGAGTTTAACTAAGGTTTGCAAGAAGATCAGGGATCAACCCTTGAGCATGAAGAATACTCTGTGCCACTTTGGCCTCATTAAATTGATCATTTTAGAAGAATTAAAATAGCAGGGCAGGAGCTGGGAGAATTTTCTATTATGGGAGGGTTTTGAAACACAGACTCGGCCTGCAAATGAACAGAGAAAAAGTTCAAAGAAACAGTCGACTCCTCAAAGTAGTTCAAGGAAGAAGAGGACCCTGCCAGGAACTCCAGAAGACAGAATTTCTAGAGTGAAGCCCCACAGGTCGAAGAAAAGGTTAGGTTTTGAGACCACTGCAGAACAACCCATAGAGCAACCTACATAGAAAAGAACTAATGTATTAAACTACTAATGTATTAAACTTACCCTATACAGATTCAGAATCAGAGCAACAAGATCAATGCCCTGTCACCAAGAGTCCTAAGCAGTCAACTAAGTGTGCACAAAAATATGAGACCTTCACTCATACAGAGGAAGGAGAGACATCAAAAAGCTCCAAGTCAAAGAAGTCTCAGAAAATCAAGCATCTGAAAGAGGTAATCACTCAGCAAGAGGTTTTGGAACGGGTAATCAAAGAAAGGTATAAGAAGTTGTCTGATAACTTCACTAAAACCAATGTTGCGTTTGAGAGATTGGCTCATGAAAGTGTTAAAAAGAAGAAAAGGAAGCATAAACTCACCAAAGATTATAATAGTCTGTGGTGGCTTGCCAAATGCCTTAAAAGGCAGATAAGAAGATTGAAACAAAAACAAAGGCAAAAATCCCATCCAGATCTGAAGGTACTTTCTCAGGTCATTGTTAATATGCAAGGTGAGAAATCGAAGACACACTGAGTTTTGATGGAATCAAAATTTTGAAGGTGAAAATTCATTTTGGGCACAGTCAGGGCTTTCACCAGCGCAAAGCGATATTTTATGACCCGTTAGCTGTTGAAAGTGGCGACTTTCAACAGCTAACCAGCGAAATATTAAACGAGTTAGCTGTTGAAAGATGCCAAAGCATTTTTTGAAGCCAAGGACAGAACTGGTCATTCCAAACAGGTTATGAAGGAGTTCCAACGTGTCAAGGGAATGAGAGTTGCTTGCAAAAGATTCGACATCAGAGATTTCAGGAAATTTTGGAAACCACATGTAAAACAAACTTCCTCAAATATCGATCATGAACATTGGAGAATTCAAACTGTTAAGATAGGTGTTTTGCCACATTGCATCACATCAAAGATTTCAGGAGCTGAAGGATGCAGATGGCGAATTTTTGAGATGAAAGACAATTCGAGTTGCTAAGTTTTGTTGTATAGTCTTTATCTTCAAAGTAGTTTAGTTAGATTTGAATTACTTTTATTAAATACATATCCATGTTTTTAGGATCTGTAAAACTGATTGTAAGAGGCTATAAATGCCTATTGTTGATATGAGATAAAGGTTCAAACTGGGTGATATTTGATACCACTGTATAGACTCTTTTTGCAGAAATAAAGTTCAGTTTCCTTTCGTTTGCAATATCAGAATTGTCCATCTTTCATTCTCTGTACTTTACTTTCAGTTTATTTTAGTTCATAAAGACTGTTATCTCTTTATTGAACTCATAGGCTTGAAATTAAAGGATTTCCTTCTATCTTGTATTAAGCCCTACATTCCTTTGTATTGGAAAATCAAGAATAGTATTCTCCATTCTCTTTTCAATTATTGGATCTGATTATTGTTTCCTGAGAGCACTGTATCTTTAGATGTGTGATAAGTGATTTCTTACATAAATCATTAAAGACCCCATTGTCCCAAACCCATAAAACCATTATTTCTAAGTTACCAAGCACCTTTGGTCTACAACCACAAAGGGTTTCTTGGAGTGATAACAAATTGGTGTCGTTACCGGGGAGACGGAATTCAAGATTTGCTTTCCTGGGATACGACACAGAGTTGATCTTTGATGATAGACAAAGATTATACACTTTCATTTGGTTGTAATCATCTATCTGGTGACTCCACAAGTTCATCCTGGCTCCTAAGAGGATCAGTACTAGGGCGAATCCTCAAGAATCACCGATCACACCAGTGTCCAATCCAAAATCAATTCTCAGGAAGGGAAAGAAGATTCAAGGTCAAACTTCAAATACAAAAGGTAATCCTCTTTTCAGTTATGGAAAATCTACTGTAGAAAAATTTGAGTTCTTTTCAGAGAACACTGATGAAAAAATAGCTGTAAATACTGTAGAAGAACAAACTCTTTTTGATCAACAGAAAAATCCTAGTGATGATAAATTGATAGACTATAATTTGATTGAAAAAACATCTAAGACTTTAGAAAGAAGCCACAATTCTTCTTCCCTTGAGTCTTTCCACTCTCAACAACAAGAAGATCACTTGAACATTTATATTAGCCTCCTTGCTGTTGAACATCTCCTCCAAGAGCTAGCTGCTAAGGGTGAAGAAAATTTAGCTAGGCAGCTTGCAAATTTTTACAAAGCCTCTTATCAGACCTCTTTCCCATTAGAAGATTCACCTTTTCCACATTCATCCAGTGTTGAAGACTTGAAGAAGAAGCTATCTTTTTCCCCACCTCTGATAGTCATGGTTGCACCACCTCCTTTGACTAAAATGCAACAAATCCTAGCTGCTAGGTATGCACCACTCGTACTTCCGAACCCAGTAGCAGCCATGCCAACAAGAGATTACCAGAAATATATGCCTAAATTCACAGGCGAAGGCGATGTGTCTGTTGAAGAACATATTGAGGATTTTTACAGTTATGTAGAGAACCTTAATATTGAACAAGAAGATGTTTGGACATGACTCTTTGTCCAAAGCCTAGATGGCCATGCTAGAAAATGGTTCAAAGAAATCCCTGTTGGTTCCATTTCCAGAATCGAGCAATTGGATGAGACATTTCTGAAACATTGGGGTGATAGAAGAGATTTTTTCTACTACATCACAGAATTCAGAAACTTGAGGAAGCAAAGTAGTGACTCAGTCTCTGATTTCACTAAGAGGTTTAACCGGATGTATGGCAAAATACCAGCTGAGATAAAACCGCCAGATGCTTCTGCCAAGATCACCTATTCTGATGCTTTTGATTCATATTTTTGTTTTATGTTGAGAGAAAGGAGGTCACAAACATTATCTCTCATGCAAGATGTTGCCCTTGAGGTGGAATCTAATATTCTGGCCTCTCAGAAGAGAAAAGGAGATTCTGATAGGAGAAGACCAAAGAATGAGGCCTCATCTTCATCAAATACTGATCCAAAACTTGATAAAATGGCCAAGATGCTAGAGTCTCTAACCTCTGAGATATCTAAGCTCAAGATCGAAAATAAACAGCCTGTGAAGGGAAGAAACACTTATGACTCTGCAGGCAGAAATCCGAACCAAAATCCAAATAATTTTAGAAGGAATAATCAGCCAACTCAGAACCTGCAAAGAGAAAATAATTCTAATGAAGATCAGAGGATAAAGGTCCTTCTTCAAAATGTTGTGATGGACGAAGATAATGGTGAAGATCAAGAAGATGGAGAAGGTGACATTCATTGTGTTGGAGAAGAGACAGGGAAATCTTATCGAACACAACATGACTATGAGGAATCATTGATGACTCAACAGACAGAAGATGATCTTCTTGGTGATGGAATTTTCACTACAGAAGATAAAAATAGATATAACCCCCAATACAAATATAATGCTGCTCAACAAGACGCAACAACCTCTCCTAAACAGACTGCTACCCCTGTTAAGAAAAAGGATCAGACATCAGAAGAACAAAAAGCAAATCCTTCAAAGGTGAAAGCATCAGGTCCTCCCAAGAAGACTGATGCCCCTGTCAAATGTCAAACACCAGAAAGTCAGCCTCCTATTGAACAACAAAAGGATCAATAAACCCCTCCAAATCAGGTAAAGATTTCTGATAAATCTGCTGATAAGGTTCCATATTCCTTTAATTTTGAGGCTGAAATACAAAAACTAAAGATTCCTATTCCTCTAGTTGAGCTGATGAAAAATGAGATGTTTAAAAGGGATATCCTCAAAACTCTAGATCCCCAATCTGTATCCCTTTCTGCTGATATCCTCAACATTTATGATGATAAACCTACCATTACTCTGGGCAAGATGGTAGAAGACAGAGATGAAATTTTTCCTCCCTTTTACATCTCTTTAAATATTCATGAGAAAACACTGCATAATTGTTTGTTGGACTCCGGTGCTTTGCACAATTTGATGCCGAAGGCAGTCATGGATGAGCTTGGGCTGGAGATCACCAAGTCTTATCATGACCTTTTTTCTTTTGATTCTCGAAAAGTCAAATGTCTTGGGATGATTAAGAATTTGGCTGTAACCTTGACCCAAGAATCAATGAAAACTATGGTGATGGATATAGTGGTGGCTGACATACCTCCAAAATTTGGATGCCTACTATCGAGATCGTGGATGAAGATATTAGGTGGCACTCTTCAAATGGATCTCTCCTACGCTACTATCCCTTTTTTTGGAGGAGTGAACAAAAATATATACAGGGAATCTCAGTTGGCATATGTAATCAGTGATGAGAAAAATCCATCCAATCATCCTATCTATTCAGTTGACACAGATATGGGATCTTGTATTTTGCAAATTGATGATTCACTGCCTAATACATTGCTGCTCAGAAAGCCCACAGATCAGATCACATTTCAGCCCACAGAGACAGCAGAAGATGATCTTTGGACCATGTTCTTCGACGGTTCTTGCACTAAGGAGTCAGCTGGAGCAGGAGTGGTATTCATTTCTCCTTCTAAGAAAACTTCTCATTTGTCCTTTAAACTCGATTTTAAAGTGACTAATAACACTGTTGAATATGAGGCACTACTTTTGGGGCTGAATGCAGCCAAAGAGAGAAACATTAAAAAAATGCAGGTGCTTGGAGATGTAGATATGATTATCCAGCAGGTGAATAAGTCCTTTAAAGAAAAGCATGTCAGGCTTAAGGCCTACAGAGATGAGGTGTTGAAGGCAATTCGCGATTTCGCAGATTTTAAGATTTCATTCGTACCTAGAGCCATGAATGAATTGGTTGATTCATTGGCTATGTCCACTTGTGCATTCATACCCCCTCTGCCTCATAAATTAACTTATGAAATTCAAGTTAAATATAGGCCTTCTCTCCCTGATAATGTAAAATTTTGGAAATTTTTTGAAGACGATGCTAAACTCACTAGATTCCTTGCAGTGATAGATGAGTTTGCAGATCTGCAGATTGATCAGGAAAATGAACATGACCATGAAGTTGAAGATCCAAAGTTCAAGAGAAAAATCGCAGCACATGAAATAGTTCAGTTGTCCACCAACAGAATTCCTAAAGGTTTGGTCCCGTTGGAATGGTTGTTCGATAACAATGATGTGGCTGTCAAATTGCAAAGTGGTGAAAAGGATTCAGATGTTTTGCAGTATAATGTGGCTAGTGAGAAAGATCCTAAACATGTTAACTTAGCCTCACATTTGACTGGAAAAAAAAGGCTGATTATGGAGAATTGCTAAAGGAATTTGCAGACATCTTTGCTTGGCAGTATGATGACTTGAAGACTTTTGACACAAAAGTAATTTAGCATAAGATTCCCTTAAATAAAGACACCAAACCATTCAGACAGAAGCTCAGATCCTTCAACCCTTTGTTG
>JASDQU010100807.1:260901-272297 GCA_032191745.1 Picea mariana | reverse complement strand
TACGCAAGATGTCGAGTCTTCGAAGCGGAAGAGTGGTTCAACATATGAACAGGATGTAAACCACTCGAATTAAATTTGTAATGAAATTATATTTATTTATGACATAATAATAATAATATGACATATGACATTTTTTCTAGAAGATCTAATAATAATGTAATAATAATAATAATAATGTAATTAAATTATATATATATATATATATATATATATATATACACAGATTCATCTTAGTTTTAGCTTTAGATATATCAAGTGTTGAGACACATAAAATTTCTAGAAGTACAAACTTTTAATCTTTTCTTAATTTTTTCATCATAAAAAGATTTGCCTCCTAAAAGTATCTTGCATGTGTAAAATTAATATTTGCATGTGTAAAATTCAAATATCTTTAATTGGAAAAAAAATTATGATATCCACAACTATAAATTAAGTATTATTAAATTTTCTTCTAAATTATATACTAAATATTAGATAAATATTATTATTTTCTAAATTATTTCTTTTTAAATTATAAATGGAGTATTATTAAGTTTACTTATATGAACATGAAATTAAATTTATATGTGAAGATGCTCATGAACATAAAAACTCAATTGTTTTTAATATTTTTTTTTTAAATTTAATTAAAAATTGTTGAATTAAGTTTTTGGAATTATATAATTTAAATATATTTTAAAAAATTAAATTAATATATACATTAAAAAAAATTTATAATTTCATTAATAATTATTAAAAAGAGAAAAAAATAAACCACACCAATTACACCCCAAATAAAAGATTTAAAAATAACTTCCATACGAAAAAAATACCATTTATGATGATGGAAGAAATAKACTTAACTATTCAAAATATGGAAATGGATTATAGCTTCACCAYAGTGGGAAATACCATTCATGATGGAAGAAATCTATTTAAGTATTTAAAATATGGACAATTTAAATTCATGGAGCTTTGCACCAATATAATTAAATAATGATATTATAAACACAAGAATCTATTTAAGTATTTAAAATATGGACAATTTAAATTCATGAAGATTTGCACCAATATAATTAAATATTGATATTATAAACACAAGAGGGAGCTAAGAAAATGAATGTTTATTAAAGAAGGGTTAAGAAATTTAAACACCAGAGGTCGTTGTGAACATATTTAAATGATGCGTGATAAAGGTTGTTGTGAACATATTTAAGATGTCGTTGTGAACATATTTAAATCATAGGTGATAAAGGTCGTTGTGAACATATTTAAATGATCGGTGATGTAACAAAAAAAGACTTAAATTGTTGCACAATAAGTGAATTTCATTGAAATAATGATGTGACATTCCTAAAAAAAGATATTTGGAAATTTAATTTTCTGGGAAATTATTATGTTTTTGGTAAATTCGAATTTGGAAAAATTTTGTCATTTATGGCAATTCCGAATTTCAAATTTGTTAATTGCAATAAATTATTATGATTGTTGGGCAGAATTCTGATTTGACCCAACTAACTATTTGACAATGACACTTGTTGAAAAATAGAATATTTTTATATTAATTGCAGGAAGACAAATGGAACATCCATGTTGAAAGTAGCTGACCATGACTCCATGAGTGGGGAACATGTTGGAACTACCCCTGGGCTGAAAATCAGGGATTTAGGAAGCTGCAAAAATTCCAAGGAAGGGAAAAAGACCTAGGCAAGTTACAAATAAGCATATGTGAGGAGGCAGGACATTGTTGAGTATGTTGGCGAAAAGAGTTTAGTTGTGATTTTGTTTTCTTTCACTCGTTGTTATGAACACTCGAAGGGTGTGAGCCAAGGAGAAAAAGTGACTGAATTTGAATGGACAGTGTTGTAGAGGGATTTCCAAGTTCGCCCTTATGGACTCATGGTTAGGCTAGGGGGTGAATCGGGCAAGTAATGTTGGCGGAGGAACGTGGTTGTTCCCTTTGTTTTCTCCGCAAGATAGCTCAGATATGTTACTCTAAACTCCATCTGTCTAAATGAATTGTTTGTTAGATATACTATACATGTTATAGCTATAGAGAAAAGAGTTATGGTATCTGTTTTAATGATCGTACAACTGTTGTAACCCCTTTCCTGTACCTAAATAATTCAGGACTCTACCTCTGTTGGACGAATTGGTTGTTGTTTTAATAGGATCCTTAACGATGATATGCATGCAATAACCTAAACAATGGCTATTCAAAATTCAGTAAATAGACTGTAGGATTTAATTGTAGATTTATTTTCTGAAAGTCATTTTTATTCCTTAAAAAAAAAAATATAGAATCAAACACCTAACAGTGAACGAATAGAAGTAATATATGCGTACATACGTTTCCAAGCTTTAAGATAATCGAGTATGTATATCAATGAACAAAGAGAGCGTATATATGTATATATATATGTTCCAAAAACTTTAAATAGAATTGAGTATGTATATCAATGAACTAACAGAGCGAATATATATATATATATATATATATATAGGTTTCAAAACCTTAAAACAGAGTCGATTAGGTATCAATGCACGAACAGAGCTATATACGCATATATCTATGTTTCAAACTTTAGCAGAGTCGAACATGTCGCAGTGCACGAACATAACTATTATACGCATATATCTATGTTTCAAACTTTAGTAGAGTCGAACATGTGGCAGTGCACGAACATGACTATTAGATGCATATATATGTTTCAAACTCTAAACAAAATCGAATAGGAATCAATGAACAAATAGAACCGAAATATGCATATATTCCATTCTGTAATTTAGTTCAAAAAGGAAAATAGAATTCATTTATATAGAACATATGAAGTTATAACTACCAACAGATACACAGTATGAAACAGGGGTTCCACGTAATGATATTTTTGAATCTAAAGTAAATTGGTTAAAACACAGTCAAGAATAAGATACACATATATATTTATAAACATATGAGATAATTCTTAAGGATTCAGAACTCCATTACGATAAATATTATGGTAAATATATACACAGATAGGTATATAGATTAGCAAGGTATTAATGTTGAATTGGAAATGACCGGGTCTAGTCAACTATGTTTAGTTGTGTTGAAAATAAAGGGTAAACAATTCTAACCCTTCCAAGCAATATCTGGACTTTTCACGAACTATAAACAGTAAAGGAATATAATACATTCTAGAAATTATGATAACTGAATAGCAATAATTTCATGCAGGAAAGGGTAGTCCACGGGACTGTCAAACTCTTATGTGGAGTTGTGAGTTGAGAGTAGGGAGGAAATCTTCGCCAAAAACTCTAGAAAGGAAAACACAGAGTCATATTGTGTAGTAATAGAATCCCTTTACAAGTTAAACCCCCCCCCCAAAAAAAAAAACCTTTCCTTTTTTCACCATACCGAACGGATGTACGAACTGTGTAAACATCCTTAAATGATTACATTCAAATCAAGAGTAACAATAAATCGATCTACAAGCTGGATTGATAATATATAGGGAACGACTGGGATAAAAATACCCAGCATTGTACTTTATTCATTTGAAAAAAAAGTTCTCTTTAATGACAGTTACACATAGAAGTCGGATCACGAGGCAACTGGAGGACCTCCTCAATCCAACCATTGAAGGCATAGATTAAAAACGATAGCAAACACCTCAAAAAAATCCAGGAAGAAATCGTGCCCAGGCACTGGGGAAAGCCTGGAAGGCCTACAAGGAACTCGAATACCTTTTGCGTCGGAAGTGGGTGTTGAACATCCGAGATCCATAAGTGGACGAGAAGCTTGAAGAGGTATCATTTAAACTATCAGTAACCATAGATAAATTTAACGAAAAAACTAACAGAAATTGCTAACAAACAGTAAAGAATATGTAAACTTACTTAACTTCTGTGCGATAGGCTGGCATAACTCTCTGTTTTACATGTCGCTTTTCCCAACTGGTTAGATGCCTGACTGAGGGTGGAGAGTGTATTAATTCACTGATGGGTACCCTCATATCAAAAAGGGCCCATCATTAGTATATTATATAAGTCTTGAAACGAAAAATTTTACAAGAAGGAATGGAATACACAGAAAGCAATGATTCTATAATAGGAAAGGACAGAAATAGACAATAGCAGTAATCTTGTGCATTTCAAACATTTCAGTGAATTATTCCAACTATTTAACAAATTAGATAGAGCACAACGAGTATTCTACCTACTGTAAATAATATTGGAAACATTGCGAAAGTATAACATGACAGAAGCTTTGCAAATCCCTATAGAGGCCTTAAGCCTCGACAACCATCAAAGGATTTTGACATGGGACATAATCGGGGAGACTACGAAACCTCCTACCAAAACCTAAACATGAAAACGAATGGGTACACCCT
The DNA here is from genome assembly GCA_032191745.1 of Picea mariana. Lineage (NCBI taxonomy): Eukaryota > Viridiplantae > Streptophyta > Pinopsida > Pinales > Pinaceae > Picea > Picea mariana. The sequence goes on along the minus strand of JASDQU010100807.1, from coordinate 267,942 downwards.
TTCTAATACATGGAAACAGAGGTGTATACTGTAGAAGCTAAAATGAGAAGTTACAAACCCTTCCTTCGGAAATTGAATAGAAAACAACTGAGGATACCCCTTTCAAAGCCAGTGAACAAAGAAATAAAATGAAGATCATTTCGAAGGAAACTTCTCCATTAGGGCTTACGATAACATTGGAAAACAATACAAAATAAGTTGGGAGCATTATTTCTATAAAACAACTTGCAAGTAATGCATTTGGAGACAAATACTTACCAGGGGAAAGGGCCACGCCAACTATTACAACTCGAAGTGGCTACCATGGAAATACTCTGCGCCACCCTGGTTGTTTTACAGAACCGCCTCACAGAACTCAACAATGACTCAGCAATGACATTTGAGAAACCACTTCAACCCTAATCGACATCATGTCAACCGTGGAGTAAATGAGGAGGGCACGGAGGGCAGGTGGCCATGTTACAGTGTCAGTGACAGTATGCCATATGGATTAAAAGGCCAGTAGTTTCACTACAACTCTCAGGCCACCTTTAATGAAAATTACGGAGTTATAACTACTAGACAGAGAATCATACTACCCACTTAATGTGTATTATGAATAAGAGTAAACACCCTTGTCTTTCCCCAGGTTTAGCACGAATCAATAGTCGGATCCTAGTGATGAAGTATCCATTAGACCTATGGAGGTAAGTAACTAATTCACAAACCAAATCTGTTCCTAAGGACATTAAGTTTGATTGTGACATAGTAATAAAACCTGTCTTGATGAATCATATGGTGGGTAAAACCAATTAAAGTCACATGGGTTCAATTTTAATCAAATATCCATGCACGCAAATGGTAGGAGTCGTATGTTTTTATTTAGGAGATCATAGTAGGAGTGTGAGGCTTTGTTTTTTTTCATGTAATCGATTTTATCATGGGGTAAAAGAATTTGAAAACCAAGAGGGAACTCTTATGGTGAGTAGAACTTAGGAACTTCCCCTTTAGGGAATCCTTTTTACAAATAGAATTTTGAACCAATCCTATAATAAGTGTATACATTCTGTTATGAAAAGGAAACAACAAATAAATAAATAAAAATGTTTGATAATTGAGGTATATTACATATGGTATCAGATTGAAAGTTACAACAATGGGCCTAAACAGGACCACTGTAGTGCTTAGTATATATTTTGTTTTAGATAAAAAAACTAATAAATGGTGTGGTTACAAACAAAAAACTTTCTTTGTTTTGGTGAATAAGTATGACAGCTCAAGACAATGCAGAAAACAAGATGGAAGAAAATCCATAGCAAAGACCTCCTGGAGATACAAGGTAGAATAGTGACGGAAGCTCACCCATAGAAGTGTTGGAAACAATGAGGAACTTGATTGTTGAGCTACAGATATTTAAAGCCGACAATGAAAAATTGAAGAAGGCACAGCAAGAACAACAGGAGATAAACGAAGTCCTACTGCACAATATAGTGACCAAGAAAAGCCCAAAAGACAATAATAATGATGAAGAAGTCAACAAGAGAGCTCAAAGAACTCAGGGGAAGAAACAGAAAAAGGAGACAGTTCATCTTAAGGAACACCTCCAGTTGAGGATGGAATTAAAACTGACAAAAAAAGAAAACAAGTAGGCCACCTTGAAGGGGAATTTAAAAAAATTAAACCCGCTATCATTGATGGAGAATCTATGACAGAAGAAGAAGCAGAGGAATGGATGTTGGACATCAAAAAGTATTTCCATATCTACAACTATTCCAACAACATGAAGGTCAGGATGACCATATACAATCTGAAAGGGAAGGCCAATATTTGGTGGCAAGATCTGAAATTGGCTAAGGGCCTAAAGGAGAAACAGTTGGAATGGTCTGACTTTAAGAAGTACTTCAAGAAACAATACCTTTCTAAAAATTATTATGAAAGGAAGATGAAGGAATTTTACGAGTTACGACTCGGATCGATGACGATTGAGGAACTTATAAATAAATTTTTGGATCTGCTAAGGTTCGTACCATACATCTGGGAGGATAAAGTAAAAATTTAGCAATTTCTAAGTTGTCTACCACAGTCCTACAAGGACAAAATTGAGTTTGACAACCCTGAATCCTTAAGTGAAGTGTTCAGAAAAGCGTGAATGTGCTACGACCAGTATAAACAGTAGGCAAAGTTTCCCAAAGCCTGGAAGGATAAGAAACAAGATCGAATGAACTAGCGGAAGAAGGGGTACCAACCAGCTCCCTATCGGAACACAACCAAGAGTTTTCCGAGAAAGTATTTTCACACCAATCCTCTGAATACTCAAGGTAGCGGAAAACTGGTAAACCTGGGAGTGAAAAGGTTTGGGGATAACTCCTGTGAGCCATTGAAGTGTTGGGAATGTGGAGAACCTCATATTAGGAGAAGCTTCCCACATTTGAGTTCAACAAACAGAACTGATGTTCATAACCTGCAATAACCCTCGACAGTGGGAGACATGGGCAGGAGCCTACATCAGATAAATGCAACCGTCGATGGACGACAAGATGACCACTAGTCCTCAGTGGTAGAATTCGAAGGTAAAATCCAGGACACTCGAATTTTTGTTCTAATTGACCTCGGAGCAACATTAAGTTATATTACTCCGAAGGTAGTAGAGTCAAATAAACTTAAGAGACTTAAGCATGCAAAATCATGGCTTGTGAAACTAGCGATAGGTACAAAAAGGAAAGTAATTGACTATATTTCATATTTTGAGTTCGGCCTAGATGGTCAAACTATAAGGACCGATATGAACATCCTACCACTAGGATATTACGATATGATTATTGGGATGGACTGGTTGGAACGAAACAAAGAAATATTAAATTGCTATACAAAGATACTTAACTATAAAGATGATTCTAGCACCACTAGGACAGCCCAAGGCATACCAAAACTAGTATCAATCAGACAAATCTTAGCAATGAAACTAAAGAAATGCGTGAAAAAAGGATGCCAAGTTTATGCCATCCAAGTGACGAGTCTAGCAGAAAGGAAGGACAAGCCAATGTTGGAAGACCTTGTTGTCTTACGTGATTTCAGAGACATGTTTGTGGATGAGATACCATAATTACCCCCTAGAAGGGAAATAGACTTCTCCATAGATTTGTTACCCAGTTTTTCCCCTATCTCAAAGGTGCCTTACCGGATGAGTCTACTAGAACTCACAGAATTAAAAATACAATTACAAGAATTGTTGGACAAAGAGTATATCACACCAAGTGTCTCACCTTGGGGAGCACTAGTCCTCTTTGTGAAAAAGAAGGATGGTACTCTAAGATTATGTATCGACTATAGACAACTGAACAAAATTACTATTAAGAATAAATACCCCTTACCAAGGATAAATGATTTGTTCGATCAAGTAGGAGGGGTCAAGATCTTTTCAAAATTGGACTTACGATCCGGTTATCATCAGGTTCGGATAAAAGACGAGGACATAAACAAAGTAGCATTTCGGACAAGATATGGACACTATGAGTTTGTAGTCATACCTTTCGGACTCACTAATGCCCCAGCCACGTTTATTTGCCTAATAAACAGTATTTTCAGCAAGTACTTGGACAAGTTCGTGGTAGTATTCATCGATGATATCCTGGTCTATTCAAAGATGGAGGAGGAACATAAGGAACACTTAAGAATAGTTCTATAAATGTTAAGGAAGCACAAATTGTACACCAATTTCGACAAGTCTGACTTCTATCAAAAATAAATTCAATATCTGGGACATGTAATTTCAGCAGAGGGCATTGTCGTAGACCCGGAAAAGACAAAAGCCATTATGGAATGGCCGGTACCTAAAGATGTAGTGGATATACGGTCATTCATGGGAATCACCGGATACTACCACGAGTTTATAGAAGGGTTTTCCAAGATAGCCTAACCTATTACATCATTACAAAAGAAAGGAACCAGGTTTAACTGGTCAGAGAAATGTCACGACAAGTTCAACAAACTAAAGGAATTATTGACAATGACACCCATATTGAAAGTAGCAGACCCAAATAAAGACTTCACCGTATGTGTCGATGCAAGTAAAGAGGGGTTTGGTGGTGTCCTAAATTAGGAAGGACACATTATTTTTTATGAGTCCCGAAAATTAAAAGAACACGAATGAAATTACGTCACTCATGACTTAAAATTGGCAGTAGTAATAGACGCCTTAAAGATGCAGTGACATTACATGATGGGCAGAAGATTCCTATTATTAACGGACAACAGTGGGGTGAAATATCTGTATGACCAACCAGATCTTAATGCAAGGCAAGCAAGGTGGTTACCCTTCTTAAGCGAATTCGACTTCGAGGTTAGACATATCAAGGGCAAGGAAAACAAAGTGGCAGATGCTTTAAGTAGAAGAATCCATGGATTATTTGAGATGAATATTAGCAGGGAAGAAAGTGATCTGGAAGAAAGAATAAGGACGACTCGTATTGATGAAGAAAACTATATTAAAATAATGAAAGAATTATCAAACAATATCACGAACTCAGATAAACCAGATCTAAGTATCGACGAGAAGGGACTGCTATGATTTAAAAACAAACTTTACATACCAGATTCAACAGGGTTAAAAGTGACAATATCGGACGAAGTGCATAAGAAGTCATATTCCGGCCACCCAGGGTGCCAGAAAACAATAACAGCACTTAGGAAACTATTTTATTGGCCTAATATGAAAGGCGAAACAGTGGAATACTTGGCTAAATGCCAAGATTATCAGCAGGTTAAGGCTGAGCACCAGCATCCAATTGGCCTCTTATAGCCATTACCAGTACCAGAATGGAAATGGGAGACTATGTCACTCGACTATATAATAGGTTTGCCTAAAATCAGAAACATAATCACTCTATCATGGTTGTAATCGATAAACTCAATAAGTCTGCACACTTTATTCTGGTAAAGTCTACTTTTAAAGCTATAAACATTGTTGAAATATTGATGAAAGAAATCTTTAGACTGCATGGTATTCCTAAAACGGTGATTTCAGATAGAGACGTAAAATTCACCTCCGCCTTTTGGAAGGAATTGTTTGCAGGGCTCCATACCAATTTGAATTTCAGTACAAGTTATCATCCACAAATGGATGGACAGACCGAAAGGACAAACCAAATCATAGAGGATATGCTCCGCATGTACGTAAGAATAAAACCAAACAAGTGGGAGGATTATATACACTTGGTAGATTTTGCATATAACAATGGGTACCAAACTTCATCAAAGTTTAGCCCTTTCAAGGTATTGTATGACAAGAAGTGTACAAATCCAATTAGTTGGGACAACCCGACTGAAAAACTCATGGTTGGGCTAGAGATGCTCCAAGAAATGGAGAACATGGTAATAAGGGTACACCAAAACTTGAAGGAATCACAAGATACATAGAAGAGCTATGCATATCTGAAAAGAGGACACATAGAGTTTCAAGCAGGAGACCATGTATATTTGAAGGTCAAAGCCTGAAAAAGCACATTGAAGCTAGGAAATTGTGACAAGATGGCACCCAGATTCTATGGGCCCTTCGAGATACTAACTTGAATTGGACCTGTAGCATATCAACTTGCATTGCCAGCAAATCTAAGAATTCATAATGTATTTCATGTTTCTTTATTGAAAAAGTATGTTCACGACCCTACTCATATGATTGATTGGAACTTGGTACAGGTGGATCCTAAAGGTGAATTCCATGTGGAACCCCTATGCATTCTAGATCGGAGAGAAATAGCTCTTTAGAACAGAGTCGTTGCTCAGGTAAAGGTGCAATGGAAGCACTTTAGTCCTGAGGAGGCCACTTGGGAATTGGAGGGATATTTGCGGAAATCTCATACAAACTTGTTCCAAGAAGGGAATGAACACTGAGGATAGTGTTTTTATTGAAGGGGGAAAGGATGTGACATCCCCCAAAATAAGATATTTGGAAATTTAATTTTCTGGGAAATTATTATGTTTTTGGTAAATTCAAATTTGGAAAAAATTTTCCATTTATGGCAATTCCGAATTTTGAATTTGTTAATTGTAATAAATTATTATGATTATTGGGTAGAATTCTGATTTGACCCAGCTAACTATTTGACAATGACACTTGTTGAAAAACATAATATTTTTATATTAATTGTAGGAAGACAAATGACACAGCCATGTTGAAAGTAGTTGACCATGACTCCATGAGTGGGAAACATGTTGGAACTAGCCCTGGGCTGACTTTTACGAGTGGCAAATTAATGATTTGGCCATTGGTAGCCCCTGAAAATCAGGGATTTAGGAAGTTGGGAAAATTCCAAGGAAGGGAAAAAGACCTAGGCAAGTTACAAATCAGCATATGTGAGTAGGCGGGATGTTGTTGAGTATGCTGGGGAAAAGAGTTTAGTTGTGATTTTCTTTTGTTTCACTTGTTGTTATGAACATTGGAAGGGTGTGAGGCAAGGAGAAAAAGTGACTTATTTGAAGGACAATGTTGTAGAGGGATTTCCAAGTTCTCCCTTATGGACTCATGGTCAGGCTAGGGGGTGAATCAGGAAAGTAATCGTGGTTGCTTGGTTCTATAGTTGGGAGGAACATGGTTGTTCCCTTTGTTTTCTCCGCAAGATGGTTCATATATGTTACTCTAAACTCCATCTGTCTGAATGAATTGTTTGTTAGATATACTATACATGTTATAGCTATACAGAAAAGAGTTCTGGTATCTGTTTTAATGATCGTGTAACTGCTGTAAGCCCTTTCCTGTACCTAAATAATTCAGGACTCTACCTCTGTTGGACGAAATAGTTGTTTTTTTAATGCGATCCTTAACGATGATATGCATGCAATAACCTAGACAATGGCTATTCAAAATTCAGTAAATAGACTGTAGGATTTAATTATAGATTTATTTTCTGGAAGTCATTTTTATTCCTTAAAAAAAATATATATAGAATCAAACACCTAACAGTGAACGAATAGAAGTAATATATGAGTACATATGTTTCCAAGATTAAACATAATTGAGTATGTATATCAATGAACGAAGAGAGCGTATATATATATATATATATA